>CM051033.1:64138764-64226264 GCA_027627225.1 Congeria kusceri
GTCCGTTTTTCGCCATATTTAGATAAACGCGCTAGCACAGATGACTTTAGATTTAGGGGAGGTAGTGCTCAAAGTGCTAATACTTACACCAAGTCGTAATAACGAGATAAAAAAGTCGTAATTACGAGATAAAAAGTCGTAATTCTGAGATCAGAAGTCGTAATTACGAGATAAGAAGTCGTAATTACGAGAACAGAAGTCGTAATTTATCTCGTAATCTATCTAATCAAAGTCGATACTATCTCCTCATTAGGACTTATCATCTCGTAATTAGGACTTAGTATCTCCTAATTATGAGACACTATCTCCTAATTTGGACTTACTATCTCCTAATTATGAGATATTACCTCCTAATTAGGACTTATTAATTTCTAATTAGGAATTAGTATATCATAATTAGGACTTACTATCTCCTAATTATTAGATAGTATCTCCTAATTAGGAATTCGTATCCCCTAATTATGAGATAATGGAACACAAAAATAATATAGACTGTGGCACTAGGACGCTTCCATAGTATCGCTATGTCACGATCAAGAACGGCAATTCCGTGGATTGAGCGTGAAACTGGTGAAACTGTTTAAAATTTCTACGATCGATACAACAGGTGAACCGTGACGACTTGTCTCCTTTACTCAAAACAACAAGTAGTCACGTTTCATGATTATGTCGCCCCCACGTAGTGGGTAGGGAGACATATTGATGCTGTTCTGGAAAGTTGTATGTCTGGATGGATGGATGCCTGGTCTCCTGATTTTTTTTTATCTGAGCTTGTTCTCCGTAACCCCTTCTCCGTAACCCCATGTCGTCTTCAGCGGATTTTTGGCGGAATTACGGCCCTTAGAAGTTTTTCACATAACATATCTTGTCTGCACTTGTTCTCCGTAATCCCTGGTCGGATTTTGACGAAACTTCAAAGGATTAATCAGTACTAAGTCTAGTTGTGCATATCGTCGGCATGTCGTCATCGCCGAAATTTTCACATAACATACCTTGTTTGCACTGTTTTTAGTGGTTGCGAGCGATTGCTGTTGTTAATGACTCCAACTTATAGGGTTTAAAATAAAGAAGAGTCAGAATATAACGTTCTATAAGTTTATTTGGGTCTGAACAGAATATGTTATTCAGCAAATATAATGCCAAATCTTAGTACAATGTAACCTACTACTCTAACAGATGAAAGTATTACAATTGTCGAAAAGAGGTCAATTCTGTACAAAGACTAGTATATTCTGATTAATTTGTATGTAGAAAAATTACTTATCCTATGCAAAGTATCAAATACTTTAGAGGTTAAGATATGACGCGCACCTAAGTACTTAACTTCGAAAATTCCCAAGTCCTAAGTGTCAGCAAAATGGACAAAACCAAATGGAGTTTGCCTTAAGAAAATTGTCGGAGTTCACGCACGAACGCGTGCAGGCTATTTATACTTGGACAGAGTGCAAGATGTTGCACAGTGGCGTGCGACAAGTTGCATTGTGGAATGCAACATGTTGCATTGTGGCATGCAACACGTTGCACGCCACACTGGTTCATGCAGCACTTTTGTTGCATGTCGCAGCATATCGTGACAGCTAGGTGCGCGTCAAGTACAATGGCTGTTACTAAAGATAACACTCAGTTATGTTTATAAAATACACTTAGACGTATAATAAAGTACATTTTACATCTAAAACACACATGAAATCTGGTTTTGGATACTCTACTTAGATTAAACATCTTTTCGTTGTTTAGAAATGTCAACCGGAAGTAAACAAACCAGTTTCTATGCAACGACAACAGCTAACGACTCATAATGTTCACACCTAAGTGTTCCAAACACACATTCGCAAATAACTACCAAGAAATAATTGACATCCGTTAATTGAATGCATGAATATGCTTGCATTTAGAGTATCAATAGTTAAAGTATATTAATTAAAATAAATAACGATTTTAAATTAAACCACTTCAAATAACACTGACAACTATGTTTTCTTGTGCAACGTCACAACACCTATCACATTTATCCAAGCCGAACTATATTGACAAATCCACACATTAGACATGTGAATATGCTTGGTTCAGAGCAAATAAATTTGAAATAACATTACAACATTTAAAAAATAA
Organism: Congeria kusceri; assembly: GCA_027627225.1. Taxonomy (NCBI): domain Eukaryota; kingdom Metazoa; phylum Mollusca; class Bivalvia; order Myida; family Dreissenidae; genus Congeria; species Congeria kusceri. The sequence continues at coordinate 64,140,877 of CM051033.1, forward strand.
ATAACTGTTTATGTACAATTATTTTCTAATGTTAATTTCCACAACATCAGACTAATTTATGGAACATGGTTCTATGCTATAACATTTCAGCATGGCTTAGGCAATAGTTTCTGACAGTCTAGTGATATACATAACCGAGTTGATATTTTTTAACACTTAAAGAGACTAGTATATCACTTAGTTTATTTTGTTAAATTTTTTCAATTATTACTGCAAGATTGTTTTACTATTTCAGTCTATCTCCTGTTATAAAAATCATCTTCATCTTCCCGTAGTCGTGGCCTCTTCGGAATGGATTCATCGACCCTGCCCCGCTGCCTCGTCTCAGCCGCTATCCGCCCCACAGACCTCTCCATTCTGTCGATCATGGCTGTCGTCTTCGACATGGTCCGCTCCACATCCCTGATGGCCCTGGTGTTCCTGTCTATGGCATCCGAAAGCTTGGCGAACCCAGCCTCGAGTACAGATGTGATGCCGTTGATAAGCAGTGTGTGATTTACTTCAAATGGCATTGGTGGGTCGGTCTGAACACTGCTTTCCTTGGAACATGACTTGCTGGCTGGAGCTGCCTTTTCAGGGGTCAATGGCAGAATCATATTGTCGTCAAGAAACAGAGTTTCTGCTAGGTCAAAGACTGGTGTTGTTGCCCTGTGCACTGGTTTACAAGGTGGTGTATGCAGGTTCTCAAGCAGGGGTGTGGTGTTACGTGCGTAGATGTTATTGCTGGGTGGAGGTGTGAGCTGCAAGTCGTAATTGTGGATGATTTTGCCGGCCGTACGTCATGGGGTCTCGTAGTTTTTGGAGCTGGAGAAACTGTAGCTGGACCAACTGTTCTGGGGTAATTTGCGGTTGATATTCGATCACCCATCCCTGGATGGAACGAATCATACTCTGGAATCTTCTTCCTAAATGATATTGGCTAACACCTCTGGTGTGACTCTTATTCCTACTAGACCCTCATCATTATACTCTTCCTCGTGTTCACTTGCTAGCGAGTCATGGACTACAGTCACCTTGTGCTCAGTTTCATATTTCGCTGCCTCCCTGTAGTCAGTTCCTTCCAATACAGGCTTTGGGTTGGCATTGTGGCCAAGGAAGCGCGTCTGATCATTGGTTTCATCAGCCAAGACTGCGTGCTTTGAATAGTTAGTTACATGCTTTTGTAGAGCATCTCTAGTCGTGCAACGGAACATGCACAGCGTGCAGTAAAAGGGGGCCTGGTCCAGGGCTATGTGATGCTGGTATATGTGCGAGTCCATCTCAGTCACCCTTATGCTTCCGGATTTCGCGCAGTGCAAGCAGACGAACTGCCTCCTCCTGGCCTTACGGACATCCATGGCTCTCTGGAAATATATTTAAAAAATGGGTTCAAACAATTGCCTTGACATGAATCCTGCCTTTTCTTACCAACGTGTGTATCATCGACATGCGAGGAGACGGACGGAAAAAAGAAACAGATGAAGGTAAGAGAATGTAGCTGGAGCCTCATGACTGTTAGATCTGTTGGATGCTGAATTGTGTTTGAAATTTAGTGTTGCATTGTGTTTGGTTCTGTTCACAGTCGTTTAGTAGCTTTTATCAGCCAGTTAGGTCTCTGCTTTCCTTCGTACTTCTTGATCTTGTCGTGATGGGCCATCCGGAAATTAAGCTGTATCTTATAGGTAATTGGTGTGATGTTTTACCCGTGACCAGATATGGTCCATCAAATGCCTTTTCCAGCTTTTGTGTAACACCGACCTTTCTTGATTCATGCAGGAGCCATACGGCGTCCCCAATTCTGTACGGGGAAAATGATGATTTAACGTCATGTGCCTCTTTGGTTCGTTTTGCACATGATTTCATATGTTTACGTGCAACTTCATGTGCCTTTTGCAGGCGCGACTTGATGGTACTGACATGTTTTGCCTCATATACAGGATCTTTGTTCTGACTATGACCATAAACTAGATCTGTGGTGACCCTAATCTCCCGTCCAATACACATTAAATTCGGTGTAAGACCGCTGGCTTCATGCGGCGTAGACCTGTAGGCCCCTGCCAGGCATACCAGGTACAAGTCCCATTCGTCTTGGTCGACCAGGTATGCTTTTATCATTTTGACCAAAGTTCTATTGAAGCGCTCGGTCTGTCCATTACCTTTTGGGTTCCTTGGTGTGGTGCGAGTCTTTCTTATCTCAAATAATGTGCATAAAGCTTGAAAAAATGCTGCTTTCGAATGTTGACCCCATATCTGTGTGGATTGACAATGGTGCGCCCAATCTAGCGATGAATTCATTTGCAATCTTCATTGCACATTCGTCTGCGTTTTGGGTTGGGACTGCAATTACTTCAACATACTTTGTGAAGTGGTCAGTCGCCACCATGCTGTACCTATTACCCCTCACTGTTATTGGTAATGGTCCTAAAAAGTCAATGGCTAGGGTGTCCCAAGGTGCACCTCTAGGTAAATGGCCCATAGGAGTCCTAGGTGTCTTTTGCGGCTTTTTGTCGCATGCGCAAGTATCACAAGCCTTTACGTATAGTTTTACGTCTTCCTTTAAATTGAACCAGAAAAACTGGCGCAAAATCTTTTGCCTGGTCTTCTTGATCCCTAAATGGCCTGACATTATGTTATTATGTGCCAAGTGTATTACTTCGCCTTTCACATCGGCTGGTGCGATGATCTGCACATACTCCCCTGTGCCGTTTTCTTTCTTGAATTGTTTACATAAAACCCCATCTTCTATGCATAGTTGTTCCCAGAGAGTCCAGTAATATCTTGCTGCCGGGTTTTTACAGGCCATTTCGTCTGGGTTTGGCTTTTCTCCCTTTATCTTTGCTTGTTTAATCATGTCAATGTCGGGGTCTGCATCTAGTTTTTCAGACAATTCTTCTGTGATGAGCTTTTGGAACCAGGGTTTAACTGTACTTCTTGTTTCAACAGCTCTCAATTTTTCAGTTTCTATTTCAGCGTGAGTGTCTTGGACGACATGAGCTGCTGACTTCATCAATTCAGCCCTGCGCCGACACTTATTGCATGGTCCACAAGGCAATGTTTCGCTTGTGTCGAGTTGGTCGCATTCGCAGTCCCTTGGTGCTTCACATCTAGACAGGGCATCACAATGAGGCTGGCGCTTACCAGGTCGGTACTCTATTGCGAAATGGTATGCTGCTAAATTTCAATCCACCTTGCTATTTTACCATTAGGTTCCTTCATGCTGAACAGCCACACTAGTGCCTGATGGTCTGATCTGACTACGAATTGCCTACCCATCAGATATTTACGGAAGCTCTTTTTCGGTCACGCAGTAGTTTCGCTCGGCCTTGTTTAAGCCACGGCTGGCGTACGCTATTACGCGTTCCCAGCCGTCTGGAATCTGCGAGAGAACTGCACCGATACCTGTGCCTGAAGCATCAACATCATTGTAAAATACACCACCACCATTGAGGGGGTAACCCATGACCTGTGGACTTGTTATCTGACCTTTTAAAAGTTCAAAGGCCTCTTCGCAGGTATCAGTCCATACAAAGAGAGAATCTTTACATGGCCTGATCAGTTAAGGGATTTGCAATCTTGGCGAAGTCCTTCACGAATCTACGATAATAAGACACTGTGGCTACAAATTGTTTTACCGGTTTCTGATTTATTGGTTGTGGCCACGATTGTAGTTTAGAGATATTCACAGGGTTAGGTTTTATGCCATCTTTGGAAACAACATGTCCTAGGAAGACAGTCTTTAATAAGTGACACTTGTCAGGACTTAACTTCAAACCTGCATCCATAATTTGATGAAGGACCTCATCAACTCTCGCAATGTTTTGTTCGTATGTAGCACCGAAGACATTAATGTCGTCGACATAGATTAAACATGTTTGCCATTGCAGGCCCTGCAGAACGAGCTCCATTGTTCGCTGGAAAGTGCTGCCACTGTTGTCAAGTCCAAAAGGCATACGTGTCATTTCGTAGAGCCCATACTTGCATGTGAATGCAGTCGGAATATCCTCCCTCTTCACGGGTATCTGGAAGTACCCGCTCGTCAAGTCAAAGCTGCTGAAATAAGCTGAGCCTGCTTCCGCATCTAGAACCCTTGGCAAAGGAAACCCATCAGACGTGACTACTGCATTCAGTTTTCTGTAGTCCACGCAGGGTCGAACAGCACCAGATTTTTTCTTACGAAAACTATCGGTCTGGCCCATGGTGATGTGCTTTTCTGTATGACTCCCTTTTTCAAAAGATCATCTATTGCAGATTTCTCTTCTTCGGCGAACGCGAGAGGTACGCGCCGTTACCTTTGCTTAATCGGCTTAGTATCCTCCTGTGTCTATTTGGTGTTGCGCCAGACTGGTAATACCTACATCCCATTCATTCTTTGAGAAAGCCTCACTAAATTTGCATAACAAAACCGCTACGGTACGCTGTTCTTCGTCATTCTTGCCATCAACTGACCGGTTGGTCCATGAACTCATTTAATCTTGCAGATATTAAAACATTGCTAGTTGTGCTAATTTTCCTCAGTTTGTCGTGCTTGTGCTTTACTTCTATGCATTCTTTTTCAGCGATGACACTGACAACCCTTTCGATTAGCTTCGCCCTCCCAACGTCAGCATCTTGCTTCAGCGTAACCTCAACGTCCGTCGGGTTCAAGACTCTGACCTTGCAGGTTGACAGCTTATTGACATCAACAAGCGTCGAGGCCATGACCAGCTGGTATTTGTCCTTGAAGGTATCACTAGGTTCTACTACATATTCTGCTGTCTCTACATTATCATCAGACTCTTCTCTTTCTACGTAGACGTCCACTATGGCTTCTGCTAACCCTGGGATCTTTACATCATCAGCCACTGTCACTCTCCGAGAGCACTTCTCTCTACCAATCTGGAAAATGGGGATCTCTTTGCCATCCAACACAATCTTGTTTTCACTTAACATGATGTCAGCTGGTCCCTGACCGCTGCCCATCAATACATCGTATCCGAGCAAAGCCTCGTCCTCGATATCGGCTACGATAACCTCCTTAACAAGTTTGTGTGGCCCCAATGACAATTCAAATTCCCCTTTTCCGACCTCAGGTACAGGCACACACCCTGCACATACTAAACATGCAGAGCTTACTAACTTAGGTTGCATTTTACTAGGTATTTTATCATATGCTCTCCTGCAGATGACAGTTCGAGATGCATCAGCTGTAAAAACCAATGGCATTCCATTTACAGCCCCATGGACGTATACACCATCTGCAAGAGATCGTTTTACTTTCCGCAAAGTCTCTGATAAAGAACACTGGTCATTTGTTGTCTCCACATTCTGGCCACCTTCTACATGTACCTGGACCTCCCTTTGGCCGCAAGGGCTGGTCCCTTGTAGTTTAAAGGTTTCTCATCACTTGCTTGTTTTGGACTAGCTTCTTGTTACATTTTGTTGTTTTACTTCTTCTCTGGATATTCGCGAGACAACTGAAACACTCGACATCTGTCTTTATCTTTATTTTCTAAATTGTCAAGGCGTTTCAATATTTCAGTCAAGAGCTTAGATTGATCACCCCTGGCTTATTTGTATTTCTGGTGTATCTGTTGTCATTTTTATTATCTCTACTGTTTGGTTTGCTTTGTGTTTCAGGTGGTCCTCTGGTGTTGAACGTCGCTCAAAGTTCTCATCTTCTCGTACGGTCCGCGCAAACTTTCTACGACGTTCTAGGTCTGGTGATTTGCGAACTTCGTTGAACGTGACTGCATAGTACACCGCTTCATCAAGAGTTGCTGGTTCTTTGTGGAAATCGATTTCAAACCGTGCTTCCTCTTCACGCACACCGTCCACAAGTCTTCGCACCAGGTCTTCATCTCTGATCTTCTTGTCTCTATGCGAGTGTGCCTTGTCGTATAACTCTCTCAAGTTTGCGGCATAATCTTTGACTGATTCGCCTTGTCGTTGGTACCGGTGCGCAAACTTTGAAGCATACTATTTAGCTGTTTCGATAACCCTAAATTGACTGTTCAAGTCGTGTACCAAAGCATGGTAATCATTCAACGCATCTCGGGGAAGCTGTGTGAATACATATTGTGCTGCTTGACCTTCCAACCGAGGTAATATCTGGTCAATCCTCGTGTCCTCGTCCCATCCATAGCGCAAAGCTATTGCGTCAAATCTGGAGATCCAGACTTGCCAATCTTCCTTTCCTGTAAAGGGAGATATCTTCACTTGGTCCGAATTTGACATTCTGTACCCACGTTTGCGATACTGGTCTGAAGTCAGCTGCACTTGGTGATAGCGGCCATCTTGTGTATGTCCTTGGTGAAATTGGTTGTGACTGCTATTATTATGTGGCGTCCATCGATTCTGATTCCGGTCTCTGTATGACCCCTCTGACCTTCCATAGAAAGGCGGTGCCATTGCCGACAGGTTAGAGTTGTGCTCCTTACTGGCATTACCTGCACTGCACTGATTTTCTATAACAGAATGGCTTTCAGGAGGCTGCACGTTTTGTTGGTGGTCTACCGGTGGGGCTTGTGTGCGTTTATTTTCTTTCATGCACTGCAGTTCTTTTACTAAGACTTTAAGTATAAGTGTCAAGTTGTCTAATTTATCAGTGGTGGCTTGGTTTGATTTCTGCATTTCTTCTCTTGTCAACCCTTGACGCTTGTGATACGGTGTCGAACTCCGATTCAGTTTGACAAAGTAATGTGTTCTTACTATAGAGCTGAGTCTCCGCTTCAATGTACTTCCTCTCAGCAACGGTTTTGAACATAAATTCGTGGTCACTATCTTCCTCCATAGTTTATGCTCCGAACAGGGTCCGTATCACTGGATCTGTTGAAGTAGTAGCAGATCCCACTTCTGACACACAAAAAATGTTGCGGGTAGGGCTGACTGGCTTTCGCGGTGTTGGTTATTCTGGGATGTCGCTGAGGTTGCTGCTGATGCTACTGGTGTTTCAGCTTGAAATGCTGCTGCTGCTGTTCCCAGTATTGCTGCTGTCGCTGCTAGTACTGTTGCTGTTGGCACTGCTGCTCTGATGATGATGTGGCTGCTTACGCTGCTGCTGCTAGTGCTTTTGCTGCTGCTGCTGCTGATGATGTTGTTTCTACAATGCTACTGCTGGTGCTTTTGCTGCTGTTGATGATATTGCTGCTAACACTGTACGGCTAGTGTATTTCCTGCTGATAATGATGACGTTGCTGCTAACACTTCTAGTGTTGCTGCTGGTGATTATGTTGGTGCTGCAATTGTTTTTGTCACTTTGTTGTTAAATTGATGTTGTGAGTGGTTGCGAGCGATTGCTGTTATTAATGACTCCAACTTATAGGGTTTAAATAAAGAAGAGTCAGAATATAACGTTCTACAAGTTTATTTGGGCCTGAATAGAATATGTTATCAAGCAAATAATGTACGATGCTATAATGCCAAATCTTTGTACAATGTAACCTACTACTCTAACAGATGAAAGTATTACAATTGTCGAAAAGAGGTCAATTCTGTACAAAGACTAAAATATTCTGATTAATTTGTATTTAGAAAAATTACTTATCCTATGCAAAGTATCAAATTCTTAACAGGTTAAGATATGACGCGAACATAAGTACTAAACTTCGAAAATTCCCAAGTTCTAAGTGTCAGCAAAATGGACAAAACGAGATGGAGTTTGCCTTAAGAAAATTGTCGGAGTTCACGCACGAACGCGTGCAGGCTATTTATACTCGGACAGAGTGCAACATGTTGCACAGTGGCGTGCGACAAGTTGCGTTGTGGAATGCATTGGTGCATGCAACAAGTTGCACGCCACACTGGTGCATGCAGCACTTTTGTTGCATGACGCAGCATATTGTGGCAGCTAGGTGCTCGTCAAGTACAATGGCTGTTACTAAAGATAACACTCAGTTATGTTTATAAAACACACTTAGACGTATAATAAAGTACATTTTACATCTAAAACACACATGAAATCAGGTTTTGGATACTCTACTTAGATTAAACATCTTTTCGTTGTTTAGAAATGTCAACCGGAAGTAAACAAACCAGTTTCTATGCAACGACAAGATGGCTGACTAGAAAAAATCGAAAGAACGCTGTGAAAGTATTAATTCAACAAACATACTCAAAAATCATTTCAGACCTAAACTACCTAGCCGTTTTGAGGATAAACATACACTCTATCGAAATAAACTGACAATTGGTAAGAATTGTCTCTAAGAAAAGAATCAAGCGTATGAACAAAATGGGCTTCGTAGAAAATGGTGACAAAGCATTGGATTATTTACGTTTAAGACAAAAAATAGATGAATTACTGGCGAAACATATGCATTAAGTAGATCGTATCGTTAATATATAGAGAAACGACTGCATAATCCTTGTGGTACAGCCTGTGTCTATCACGAAAGTAAGTATTAACACTAATGACTATCAGAGGACAAGTTTAAAAGGTAAGTGATTTAGTATTTACTATTAACTTTTATGCAACTCATGTTGACTCTCAACAATATACATATCTACATTGTCCATTGTTTTTGTTATTGGTAAATTATGTTAAAAACTCAGCGTTTCGGACTTGCAAACTAGAAAAACCAATTGGATCATGTATATAAAATACCTTTATATAAATATGTTAATCTTTTGTTTTCAGAGTTATTCTCTTGTATGATACTGAAAAAAAATCTCAGTTCGCCATGGAAAAGAGCCTGTATTATATAACTTGGATTGTAACACTTGCACTCTAAATTGATAAATTAAGTTACTTGAAATTTTTTGCAGTGGGCTTAGCTTGTTTCATATTCAAATTAATGTAAAGAAGAATACTTCACAGAGTACAGTGACTACCCAATTTAGCCGGGATATTGTTATGCATTCCCTAACTGATAATCAGAATGTTAAATTGTTCATTTAAGAAGAGGATCGCAAATGACAAATGAATACAGTGACAAACAAAACAAACATGTTTTTATTCAATCGTTTGTTTATATTTTCACCATATATTAAAACTATATGATACAACATACAAATGTATGATACAATTAGCGCATAATAAATTATAATACTACTGCAATACTGAATAGTTAATATTTAACAAATTTATTATAAGAATAATGTTATGAACTGATACTAGAATACATTGCAAACACCAGCAGGGCATTGTTAGTTCCACTATATTGTTGCTTCAGCTAGTGAACAGCTTTCTGGATAAACCGTAAATGGACAGAAATTGATCATCTGATCATTGCCATTGGAGACTCGCCTGCTGAAAACGTGAATTAACATTAAAATTTTGTAATTCAAATGTATTAATTACAATTTAATAATCTCATATTGTAAAAAAACTAATTGAATAACAGATAATATACCATATCATTAAAAAAGGTGGCACAATAATTATGAGAGTTTGATACATGTAATTCATTATATTAGTTTATTAATAGTTTTGCTCATATATGTTAAATTCAATTAGGTAATTATATACAAAACATTGATAATGTAGACACATGGATAAATGGACGAACTGATTGAGCTGCGTATCTGCAAATCCAAAAGTAATTCCTTTGTCAAAGTTAATACCTGATTACCAGTTGTTGGTACTTAAAGTAATCACCAGACATATGTTTGTGCTGAAAGTAAGTTCCTACAGCCTGGAAGTACGAACTTTTGCCCCAGAAGTGTTCAACTTGGTAAATTAAGTTACAGTAAGGTTATACTACATATCGGTAGTCATAAACTTGTCTGTTTTTTTCCTGAAACTCATACAAAAGCGTATAAATGATGTCAGTTCTACATTTCAACATCACACCTGCACCGATTATACCTTCAATATATTTTTTAATTCAATGGCTATGATCCTGATATTAAACACGTGATTACATGGAATATTGGGCCACAACATGAGCATATTCTTTAAATGAAAAACAGAAAAAAAGTTGTACTAACCAATGCAAAGCATCCATCATTTGTTGCGAAAGTCAGCCCTTTTAGACCCCAGCTGTTATTTGCCTCACTTAAAGGTAGCCAGAGCTCACTTTACGATCTCCCCCCTGTGTGTGGTTGTTATTGCAATAGACGCTTCTACAAATGTCATATTCAAATTAATCTACAATGTTATCTAATCATTGAACTTGGAAAGCGGTTAAACTATTTAATACAAAAGAGCACGTGCATAATGTTTGTGATATTCAAATTAGCACGTGGTAATGTTTGTGATTTTCGATGAATGGAAATTAATCCTTTACCAATAGCTGGGGCGGAGTTTAAACTATTCGTGGCAAATCCCGGATCGGTCTATTGTATTTGTATTCATTCAGATTTGTCTTAGATTATGCAATGCACTTTACCACGACTTGTACATTAGGCCTGTCACTTGCCTCAATTAAAGAACAAGCGGATGGTAAGGAAGGGCCTCTCATCTGAGGATGTCTCTGGAGTTTCATTATTCCTATCTTGTAAACACACTTCTTTTTCTGGTCATCTCTAAGTAATGAACACATACATGTACTTAGTGCTTCAAGTATATGATTGTATATTATTGCATATATATTTTTCTAAAATACTTTATTTACGGCAAGTGAACAATTGCCAAAAACAACACAGCACAATACAAAAGCACCTAACAAACACAAATATGCATAAAACTGAGGTCACCTCTTGGAACGGTCAATGCAAAAGCTTTGAGGGGGGGTGGGGGGGGGGCGGTAAACCGGTTTAAGGGCGCCCGAACCGCACACTTGGTGTATGCGGTTATTTCACTCCGAAGCTACATAATGTGATGTACCCGGGGTGTTTCCCAGCACTCCTACCTACTTTACTAACTAGAGACTCCTCAAGTTGGGACGAATTTTGAATCATAGCTGCAATTTCCATCATTGCTATCATGCTTGCGGATAATTCCTGACTGATGTAGGAAACTGAGATGGATAAGTGCGAACGTAAAAAGGATAATTACCTAACAAACATAAAAATAAGATATCTGTTCGTCCTGTATATATGAAATAATTTCTTTCAGTGTTATTAATGTGCTTGTTCAATCATTTCCTCTGAACTGTCAAAAGATGTGTCACAATATACACACTTAAAATGTGGACGTCCAAATATATTTACAAGAGGGTCACTATGAATGCGTTGTATGCTTTTACATTTTTAAGGGTGTTCCACTTTCATTATTTTGAACTATATATACTACATCGTCTTTTATAATAATTGATTTTTCTGTCTTTGCAAATCGTTTGGCACTCTATCAGGATAGAATTTCGAGCGATAACGTTACTTCCAACTATATCTACGTCCAGCAAAAGCTCGCGATTTTCAACACAGGTTTTCGTGGTATACAGTTTTATATGTAAATACACGTGAAAAATTGTCACTGGTGAACGAGCAAATTATACAATACGATTGGAATGAAAATAGAAATATATAGAGGTCCATTATAGTCGTTCAGCATACACATATATTAATTTTTATATAGAATGTTAGTCAGTTAGGTGTTTATTCGTCAGGTTATATACGTTGGTTTGGTTTATATCCGTGTTTTTATCCATTTTTTCTAACAGTCTGCACATTCGAAAGAGTATTGTGTCCATATCCGATGGGATAACAACACAGTGTAAACAGGGTTTTGAAACAGTATATGTTTGCTTCAAAACAGCGAAATAATATGGAAATTTAAAACATTTTTTTAAAGATTTTTTATAAATATTTTATTGGATGTTTGGCCCTGTTCCTCAGTATTCCATCTTACAACCCAATAATTGCTAGATGTTAAATTAGGTATATTGAATTTAATACTTATTTTATCAATGGCGACGGATATTACAACCAAAACATACCTATACATTAGAAAAATATGCATAAAAAATAGCCCCTACTTTCCATCCGCCAGTTTGGCACTGCGTTAGGGTCGGTGCACTGCGTTAGGATTATCCGGGTACGGGCCGTGTATTTGGTATGTAACATTGTATAGTAATCCTCTACAAAGATCACAGTATGCCCCAGGGTTAAAAGTGGCCAAGCCTTGGGGTCAGATGGTTTATATCGACTTAAATAGCAAAAATATTTTTAAAAAATCTTCCCATCTAAACAGAAAGGTGCAGAGCTTTCATATTTGACATCCTGTAGTGGTCCTCTACAAAGTCTGTGAAAATTATTCCCATGGGGTAAAAAGAAACCAAGCCCAGGGGTCACATGGTTTCTTTAGACCATTTAACTTTGAAAATCTTATCCTCTAAAACCGGAAGGCCCAGAGGTTTCGTATTTGGTATGTTACATTGAATAGTGGTCCTTTACAAAGATTGTTCAATTTATGCCCCTGGGGTAAAAAGTGGCCACGAACCGGGGTCACATGGTTTATTTAGATTCAAAATAGCAATATGTTTTTTAAATTCTTCTCCTCTGAAACCGCACGGCCAAGAGTTTTCGTTTTTGGTTTGTAACATCCCATAGTGGTCTTCTACAAAGATTGTTCAAATTAACCCCCGGGTATTAAATTGGCCATGCCCAGTGGGTCATATGGTTTTAATAGACTTATAATTATGGCAAGTGGGCTTTAAAAATCTCATCTGAAACAGCAAGGTCCTAAGGTTTTATATTGTTGTATATAGACTTAAATAGAAAAATAACTTAACAGTCTTCACCTGAAACCGCAAGGCCCGGAGGTTTTGCATATGCTATGTAACATAGTGTTGTGGTCCTCTACAAAGATTTTTCAAATTATGTCCCTGGGGTGAAAAAAAGGTACGCCCCGGGGTCAAGTGTTTGCTATAAACTTGTATGGCAAGTCGACTTTTAACTTTTTCTCATCTGAAACCACAGTGACAAGAGCATTTGTATTTGGTATGCAATTATGTATGTCCACTACAAAGATTGTTCAAATTATGCCCCTGGGGTAACAAAATCCCACGCCCCGTGGGTCATATGGTTTCAGTGACAAAATGACAAGAATGCTTTAAGAATCTGTACTTCTGAAACCGCAAGGCCAAGAGGTTTCATATTTGGCATGAAACATTGTATAGTGGTCCTCTACAAAGATTATTCAAATTATGGTGCTGGGGTAAAAAGAAGCCACGTCCGGGGGGGCACACGGTTTCTATAGATTAATATTGCAAGTGGACTTTCAAAATTCTTCTCAACTGAAACTGCAAGGCCCAGAGGTTTAATATTTAGCATGTAACCTGGTTTAGTCCTCGACACAAATTGTTTAAATTATGGCCGTGGGATTAAAACTGGCCACAATCCAGGCGTCACATAGTTTCTTGACTTAAATAGCTATATGACTTTAAAAATCTTCTCCTCTGAAACCGCAAGATCCGGATATTTATACTTAGGTGAGCGCCTTAGGACCATGTGGCCCTCTTGGTTTACTGAAATATCTTTTGTTGTGGTATTGTGCTGTAGGGGGAAACAGGAGTACCCGGAGGAAACCCCACCTGTCCAGTATGCTGACCACACACCAAACTCACATGTGTTCGAACCGGGAATTATACCTTAATCGCTGCAGTGAGAAGCGAAGTTACCAACCACTGCGCTAGCCGGACAGCCAGTCCAGTGTTTATATCATAGAGCATGAAAATAAAAATATAAATGAAAATAAAACTTATGAATCCGTATTGTTAATTAAAGAAAGAAATCCGTTCATGCCGGTCATAAGATGCATGGACATTGTAGCATGTATTCATATAACTGAAATTGAAATTTCTTTATACTTGAAACATTTTACTACTCATCCATTATTCATACTTTCGTCTCTGCTGTCGCAGGATAATGGTGTTTGTGTTACATTAAGTGACATATCTGCATATTACAATCGCTCATGCATTTAACAAGCATTGTTACGTGGCATCATACAATGATATATAAATGACAAGATGTCATTCATCACAAAAACTTAAATATTTTTTAATGTGTTTTAAAGTTACTTGGTAACCACTTGATGAAATATCTGTTTTGAGAAAAACGCTGTACACCTTGTAAAGACAAAATCCGAACGACATCAAGTTATCTACCAAACTTTAAAACCATCCTTAAAAGAAAAAAACTTGAGTAAAACAAAATGAGATCAACCTAAAACATACAAGAATATAGCAATAATGGCAGTAAAATAATACCATTAGAAGAAACGAAGCATCTAGCATCTCATTACAAATGCGATACAATACAATGCAATACATCTAGTATCTCAATACAATGCGATACAATACAATACAATACATCGAGCATCTAAATACAAATGCGACACAATACAATACAATACATCTAGCATCTCAATACAAATGCGATACAATACAATACAATACATCTAGCATCTCAATACAAATGCGATACAATACAATACAATACAATACATCTAGCATCTCAATACAAATGCGATGCATGCGAAAACTCCGGTCTCAACAATAGTATGAAATAAAAAATTCTCATAGTATGTCTCATAGTATGTCTCATAGTATGTCTGGCTTCTTTTCATGTAAATGTCCGATATAATATTATCTATTTAAAGGGACTTGTTCACAGATTTTCGCAGTTTTTAAGTATGCCATTAAATTTCTTAACTTGACAGATTTAAGCATCGGAACTTAAAGCTCATGTATCGTAACTAGAAAAAAAAAAAAAAATTGGTTCAACCGGGGTTCGAACCCGGGACATCCGGATTAAAAGGCTATCGCCTTAACCACTCGGCCATTTCGACTTCTGTCTACCATATAGCATCATTTACTTTATGTAAGTGCTCCACGTGGTTGTCAATAATTTCAACGAAAACAGCAGAAACACTCCAAATTATTCCATCGTTTAGCGTTACGAACGCTCTATAATTTTATCAATTTCAACTGACGATTACTCATGAACGAAACGGTTTTTACGGTATATTTCTAGGTATGTAGTGATATTTTGCTCCCTTGTATACACTGTTCTTTTATTTTTGGAATCGGAGACAAAAAGTTGAAAAATCGTAAATTCGTCAGTCTGTGAACAGGTCCCTTTAATTGAAATAATACCTTAACCATGTAAAAAATTCAGAATTAGCAATAATTGTTTGCTAGTTCATCATTTTCCCAAATGTTAATCATATTAAAATTAAATGATTCAACGTGTCTTTCTGCTAACCTTTAAGCAAGTTGAAAAAAAAGTCATAATGTTTTCACCTGCGAGATTAAACTGTGTATGTTTATTTATTTAGTGTTTTTGTTCCATTTCAGCTGCCTTCAATAACTGATAATGAGTTGTCCAAAAAAACTTGCTGATGCAATTTGGAGTTTACAATCGTTGATATTACGAGTGACTTAAAGGCCTAGTTTAATCCTTCTTTATTTGACCCCTGCCCCCAAATCTTGGGTATTGTACTCCTGTGTATAGGCACCCTGTTGTGGTCACGGTGGGCACCGAGTGGCGACCTTTATCAGCTGAGATCAATACACTCCTGCAGAGGTAGAGATAAATTGAAACAGTGCACTCAGCAATTGCTCTGTAAGCTGAGAGAAAGATTGCAGAAAGAGATTTATGGAGGACCAATACACAGAGTGGAATACCCCATAGATAGGCCAGACATTCCTTAAACTAGGCCTTTAACGAGCTAAATAATGTTTTAATATAGCAAAGGTCGGGGTAAAATGTTTACATGAAAATAACTGGGAATGTCTTGAAAAGGGTGGGTACGCGATGTTCGTCACTGGTAAATTTGATGTTAGTTCACACGTGACTGTAATCCGCAGGCAGACCCGACGTTATACATGGTGATAACTAAGATTATAGTGAATTGATGGATAACTATTTGGTTTATAACTGCAAAACACCTCCGACAAACAGCAATTTCGTGGCTTTATTTTACGACCAACCGCAGCTGTCAAGCAATGCCATTCCGCCACTAAGAATATATTTTCAATAACCAACATGCGTGTTCGTGGTCGACATTTGTCCCTTTATGCAAAGTGAAATACTATTCAACAGTTCGCTTTAATTTCGCAGCAAATTTCTCTATTTGGAGTTAGGTTTAGAATAACACATTTCTAAATATAATAAGTCAAACACCATGTCAACAGTACCGTTCCTCGGTCTAGTCTATATCAACTAGCTACTCGTGATGTATTCAGACATAGACTACTCAATCTATATTCTGAATACATGCGACCGCAAAAAGTCCATGAATGTCAAATTACTGTCGCAAGCATGTAACTGTCAGCGACAAAAACAAAGAGCCCGTTCTTATATATTTATTTTTGTAACAAATTAGTTATTCTCAAAAAACAATGGTGGCTTATAACATTATACATGAACACGAACTACATACTTAAACAACATGAAATTTCTATCACGGTAAATTCCTCAAACCACAATGAATCATGATATGCACATTAATATAAACTACGTTTGAATTTAATATACATTTTACCATATGTTCAATTTCTGCATGTATTTCCTTTGTAGAATCTGAAGACTATTTTCAACAGTTGTTCTACGATTACCATTAAACACGCTTTTTGCATAACACGGATATATTAATATAATTCTTATCGTAATAATGGTTTTGTTAAAGATACAGGTACTTAATTAAATCTTTTTGAGAAATATAAATATGCAAATTTCAAAAGAACATCAAAATTGTGATATGAGGAAATGAGTGCAGATACTACTTTTCCAAAATCAATATTATTAATTTTTCTTGGAATTCATTTCACTTGAAACGCCATTGATATGATACTTATTTGAGATTCAATGATTTAATATATTTGTTTGGATTTGCTCACAGTACATGCTCACTGTTAAATGGCATTGTCATACAAAATATTTACTATTGTTAAATACATGTGAACACATCCGGATGGTATTCAATACACGCTCCAACGATTAATGAATACTTTATGTCAATGACGGAACCAGTACTATGCTTGGTTGTAATGGTACCAGTTGAAAGTTCGTATGCACTCTCCCTGAAGAAATCCCCCATAACCCAAGTTCTGCACGCAAGTCGCTCGCTCGAGCCCGAAGTCAGTCGCAGACAAGCCTCAGGCCATGAATTGCGCCATACATTGTAGTCTTAAAATGCCAGTAAAGGCTCGGCACATCATCATCTCGAATAACTGATCTGAAATGAAAAAGCCAATGTAAAAGCCAAAGGAAGAGTCAAAGTAAACACCAATATAGAACCAATGTGGGAGTCCATGTAGAAAAGAGTAAAAGCATATGCAAACGCAAATGTATAAGCAAATATAGAAACAATTATAGAAGCCATCGTATAATAGTATGTAGATTCCAATGTTGAGATCGTAAAACAAAACGTAGATGTTAATATATATTGCAAAAGCCACTTGCAAATCCTATGTCAGAGACCAATGAAGCATCAAATGCAGAAGCCACGGTTTGTGTCAATGTTAAAACCAACGAAGAGCCGCGGTTAAACACAATGCAGAAACCAATGACACAGTTGCATCAGCTAACACCTTTCCAACTACAGGTCCCGATATCAATTAACTACTTTTAGTGCTATCATCAAAGCAAACAGTCGTCAAGAAAGAAGTCAACAAAGCTACATCATCAAACTAAACGCGTAAACTATCACATTAAGAACACGACACACCAAAACAAGTACGTATATCCTTTCCAAAAGACGATTGATGGTCTTGGTTATAACACATGACAGATACTTAATATTTACTCAATGGTTAACCAGCATCAATTATAACGGACGCAATCATTTCAATGTGTGTCCACCTATAAAAACATAGGTGTAAAACTAGCGGATCCGTGGTCTAGTGGTAACGAACCGGCTTCACAACCCAGTGGTGGCAGGTTTGAGCCCCCGCTACACCCGAAACGTCGTCTTTCACCTGAGACATTAAACCGATGTGCAGGGTACTATTTGCTCCACACCGGGCACTAAAGAGACACAGGGTCGCCGTTCGAACGGGGCGTCTCCTGTATCTTGCACTATTCCCAGTAACCCAACTAACAAGTCTTCTTGCGGCGAAGGCCATATGGGAGAGAATCCCGATGCACTCAATAAAAATGTACTACGCACACGTCTTACATGTATCCATGAACCTACCTGATAGTACCATGGCGTTATATAAATGTTGCTAACTTAATCGAATAAAGGATGATATCAAACTCTACGTGCATCTACAGAAAACCGTTACTAAGTTACCTTTATATCGGACAAGTGACTAATTGCCTATACAATACCGTACGAAATATATAAGACATACACACAGCAAACGTAATGTTTAAATATGATTGAAACTGTGCTCATCGCCTTGGAACGGCCAATGCAGGCTTTGGAGGGATTATGTCATCGAAAAGGGCCTCAAGGCGGCAATTTCTTAAAAACATTATGAAATTCAGATATTAATACTGACATATAATAATGGTTAAAACAGTGTATATAAAATAAAAAAAGAGTGCACGCATTCTGAGATAAAAATCAATTATAATATGGGTCTTGTTTGTTTGACCCTTTTAATGTTTACATTTTGACGTCTTTATTGTGAGTATTTTATATAACCATAGTTTACATTTTACTTCTTAGCAAGCATGATAGCGCAGTTGGTTAATGCGCTGTCTACTGTCATTTCTTCGTATGACTCCTAAGTCGTGAGTTCGATCCGTGCTTGCAGTTTAAATTTGTCAGACTTATTCAGCTTATTTGTTTTTATCAAATATCTTATTGTGTATTATATTATGTTTTATTTATTTCATGCATATGTTTTTACAAAGCGCATTTATATCATATGTCATTTGTAGTGTAATAAAAATCCAATTTTTCGACGAAATAGTCCCTTTAAAAAGGATTGATAGTTTTTGTAATTCCATTTTTTATTGCCTTCATAAATACAATACATTTCTTATACAAACAATATAACATATACACAAAAGATTCTAAGTTTGTTCTATGGTTTTTCTAAGTGTTGTCCATATGACATTTTAATGGTGTGGAACAAGTATGTTTAAATCAGTGAAGCATCCATAGTTGAAAGAAAAAGAAGAGCAATGGAATGATATTAGTTTGGTTAGTAAGAAAAGGAAAAAAAAAAAACAACAACAAACAAACGAATGAGATGTTGCATTTTGGTAGGCTTACTAGTTAAACCTAAAGTGCATCCAGCGTAATTGAAATAACTCGAGTTTATTTTGTATGGTCGCAATTGTTTCTTTGAGTTTAAATCTATTTTTCAAAAAGTATGTAAATGTCTCTATATTTGGCGTCGTTTTTTCATATTTACATTTGAAGATCAAGTATTTAGCCAATAACACTACTGAGTTAATGACTTGTGTGTTGTTAGTATCGTCTGTTGCAAAATTACAGAGTGATATTATTGAGTAATCAAGTTCAAGATTATCTACCTTGGTTAGCTGGCTATTTATAAAAATATTAACGTGCCTCCAAAATTTTTGAACCAAATGACATTCCCAAAATACATGAATGTTCGTTTCTGGATACATAAAACAAAATTCGCATAAAGTCGATGGAGCTAGATTGCATTTATGTAGGTAGGCATTGTTTGGTAAAATATGCATCAGATATTTATATTGACAATTTATGAGTTTAGTATCAATTGTTAAGTTTAATGGTTGACTGAAAATGGCTCGTTGATTGATATCTGGGTTGTTGAATATTTGTTTCCATTTATTAAGTTGCTTGAAATCTTCAGGTTTGTCTTTGATTATTAGTGTTTTATACACTAGTTTGCAAACTTTGGTATGTTCTGTTATTTTAGTAAGCATGTATTTTGGGTGGAAATAATCTATCTCGCTTTGTGCAAGTTTATTTTTCCATTCAACAGGTATGCTATTAACAAATGTGTGGTATTTAATAAAGTCTCCATTGTTAACATCATATATATTCATAATATCTTGAAAACTGTAGAAGATTTTCTTTCTGAAATCATATATGTGTTCTATATATTGCATGCCTCTTTCGAACCATGATTTAAAGAAAATTATTATTTTTTATAAATGAATTATTCCAAATAAGTTGCTTCTGTATTAATATATCTTCCCTTTGAAACGAAGCACTGAGCCAGCCACAAACAACATCCTTTAAGAACACGGATTTTATATTAAGATATTTTACATCTTTTGGATGAAAATGTGATTTAAAGATTAACAATCCTCCGTAATTATCTAGCATATTGTAATATATCTGACTTAATTTTGAATCTTGTTGAAATATAAAGCGCTTTAACCAACTTGCTGTAAGGGACTTTATGAATAGATCAATATCTAGCATTGTTAAACCCCCATCGGCATAATCGTGTATAATTCGTTTTCTGGCAATTTTGTCAGTTTTGTCGTCCCAAAGGAATTTGAAACATATTGATTTTATTTTTATAATGATATCGTGCGATGGGTTTGGTAAAACTGTTAATGGATAGACTAATTTTGGGATAGCAAAGTTTGTTAAAACTGTACCTTTTCCAATAAGTGATAACTTCCATCGTTTCCATGTATTTAAACATGATTCAAACGCGTTAATTTTGTCCGAAATATTTAATAGCATAATTTCTACTGGTTCGTTGCTAAAATTTATCCCTAAAGCTGAAGCATGGTTAGAGTTCCATATGAACTGTTTGTGTTTGCAGTACTGAATTTGGCTATGTTTCATTGCACCTAACTTCAAAATCTTACATTTATTTCTATTTAAAGTTAGTCCGGATATTAGTGCAAACTCTTCTATTATTGTAATGAGTGTTTCAAACGAATTACGTGTGCCATCTAGCATGAATGATGCGTCGTCACCAACAAAAGACTGCTTACCTTCTACATTATTTATATTTATTCCTTTAATTTGTGTGTTTAGTTCTATGTCTATCGACATTAGTTCGATGCAGGTAATAAACAAATATGGAGATAAAGGACAACCTTGTCTAACTCCCTTTTGTATACCGAAAAAATCAGAAAAATGACCATTATTTGTAACGCACGACTTTGCATCTTTATAGAATAACATAACCCACTGTATAGTGTGTTCATTAAATCCGAAATGGCGAAGGCATTTAAACATAAATTCATGGTCAAGGCTGTCAAAAGCATTATTAAAGTCAGAAAAGAATATGAGGCCGGCTTCATTAGTTTCATCGAGTTTTTCAATAATTTCTTTTTGCAATAGTCTTACATTTTCACCGATGTACCTTCCTTTGATGAACCCGGTTTGATTCATACTGATAATATGGTTTAATAATGATTTTGTACGATTGGCTATAGATTTTGAAGCAATTTTGTAGTCAACATTTAATAATGACACGGGCCTCCAGTTATCAACCAATTGGACGTCCTTTCCGTTCTTGGGTAGTAAAGTAATAATGCTTTGTTTTTGTAATTCAGTAAGATTATTGTTTTCCAGAGAATAGTTTAAAGAGTTTATAACGTATTGTTTTATATGGGCCAGAAAATGTTGTAGAATTCGGCAGAGATACCATCCGATCCTGGGCTTTTGTTATTTTTCATTTCTAGCAATGCTTTAGCACATTAGTATTCTGATAGATATTTTTGTTCGTTTTGTGTTTGTTCTGGACTTATTTTATTGTAAATGTTATTATAGAACGTATCGGTATTATTTATATCGATATTGTTGTGTTTTTTTTATAAAGATATTTATAAAAGTGTGACACATAATTTAAAATTTCTTTTTGATCTTGAGTTACCGTGTTGTCTTTTATTTTAAGTTGCTGTAAAGTTTTAGTTTCTGCCCGCTTTTTTTTCGAGATTTGCAAAAAACTGTGTATTTTTTTCCGAATCTTCAACCCATTGCGCCCTTGCTCGTAGAAGTATACCTTTTATATTATTTTCAACTAGAGTATTTAATTCGTTTTTTGCATTGTTCAATTGTTTGCATTTGTCTAAATCGTTACTATTCGCTGTAAGTTCTTGTTCTAATTCTATAATTCTCGATGTAAGCCTTTGTTCGTTTTCTTTCTTCTGTTTATTAAGTTTACTGCCATATTTAATAGTTTCGTCTCGTATGTTACCCTTAATAATTTCCCAAGTGTATTTGGATTAGCTTCATTGTTTATCTGAGCTATTTCGGATATCGACGTTCGAATACGTCTTTGATACTCTGATTCTAATAAATATGAGTTGTTAATTTTAAAATACCCAGGATCTCTGCAATTCGCTGTTAGCTCGATTTTAATTGATACTATAGAGTGATCAGATTTAAATCCGGGGGCAATAAAGCAATCTGTTACCCAGTTTGTAATGTTAAAAGATGTTAGAAAATAGTATAGTCGACAGAATATAGGCGGGTGGGTGTTAGAATGCCACGTGTACACTTTATCATTTGGGTTCTTCAATCGCCATATGTCGCATAGATCATTATTTCTTTTAGTTCGTTTATTTTTGTGTTACAATTTTTATTTGTATCTGATCGTCCATTTAATTTATCTAAACTATAGTCAATTACAGTATTAAAATCCCCACCAATAATTAGTGAATGGTCATTGTACATCTGTACATGGTTATCTAAGATATTGCAAATGTCGGCATTATCAGTGTTAGGACCGTATATATTAAACATCACAATTTGTTTTTCTAGTATCTCTATTTTTAAAAGTTGAAGCCTGCCTACTATAATATCATGATATTCCAAGATCTTGTATTTAAACTTTGATTCTGCACCGATAAAAATACCAATCCCTAGAGAGTTCGAGCTGTTGCCGCTTAAGAAAATATTTCCTCCCCATTGTTTACCCCAAACAGTTTTATCTACCTCGGCGCGACAGTGTATTTCTTGTAGAAAACATATATCAAATTTATTCTCCTTTAACCATTGAAACATTATGTCACGTTTTGCTGACGACGCAATTCCTTTTGTGTTGTAACTACATATTTTAACTGTCATTCTTATTTATAAATGTAATGTTAATTTTCATTGCTATGCATGTATATTTTGAACTAGTGTTTTGAATGTCGAAAATGCGACCATAAAAAATAATGCACCGCTTACCTCCTAAACAGCAACAGATGCACATATTTTTATAACAACAAATGTGTTGTCTGACAAAAAAAATTAAAAATAAATGGGCTTCCCCAAACCTATTTAACATAAAAGTGGTACATACACATGATATAGCATAAAGGACACAATACATGTGCAAAGTAAATACAACTTAAAATGTCCTAACATATTTAATTGAACGAGTAAAACCATTTTAAGAAAAAGAACATATTCTTACATAAATGTGTGTGCTTGTGTGCGTGTGCGACTGCGGTTGTGTGCGTGCGTGTGTGTGTCCGTGCGTGCGTGTGTGTGTGCGTGTGAGTATGCATGTGTGTGAGAGTGTATGCTTTTGCGTGTGTGTTTGTGTGGGTATGCGTGAGTATGCGTGTGTGTGAGAGTGTGTGCGTGTGTGTGTGTGTGTGGGTGTGTGTGTGTGTGTGTGCGTGTGTGTGGGTGTGTGCGCTCACACGCGCTTTTGTTTGCGTTAACTTGAATGTTGCGTATGTTTTCGTGTACTCGGCAAGTGCGTGTAATAACATAGATATTTTATATTAATAAAATGTTTTTCTGCAGCGTAATATGCAAAGACTACTCACTTATGTATTTGTGATTAAATTGTTGGAATTCGCTGATGTCTAATCCCATTTATTCTGCCAATCAAATACGAACTAAGTTACCCTAGGAGTTGCGTGCACTTTGACGTGTTATGCTGAGCTTTACCCCTCGAGACAATCTAGATAAAAATAAACGAAAGTTTTGATTGTCTTTAAGGCTTGCATTTATACGGTTAATGTGTCAATATTCTTGCACTTGTGACAGTAGCGGTATGGGTATATGGCTTATCTGCCACGTCTTATTATTTCTTATTTAAGATTCTTTAATACATAATCCCGTGTGTCAGGTCAACCTAGTGCAAGCTAGGTAACCATAAGGGTTACGTGTACGTTGACTTTTGAACTTTACCATTTGTGACAGTCTAAACAACGAAAACGAAAATTTAGACTACTCTGAGGCTTATATGTATATATTTATGTGTGTGTGTGTGTGTGGGTGGGTGGGGGTGTGCGTGTGTGCGTGCGTGTGGGTGTGTGTGCGTGCGTGTGAGTGTGTGTGTTTGTGTGTTTGCGTGCGTGCGCGCGCGCGCGTGTCTGCGGTGTGTGTGTGTGCGTGTCTGTGTGTTCGTGTGTGCGTGCGGGGGGGGGGGGGGGGGTTCCCGTGCGCGTAGGTGTGTGTTTAGATATGTAGGTTAATATTAATTAATTCAATGTACACCTTACAATTTTTCAAAACATTTCGTAAACATAATAATCACACTATCGATGTATATACTTATCGATTATTGAATTATTTCTTGACACAACTTTCGCTAAAAACAACAGTATAACAAACACAGTCTATAATATCTGACAAATGGTTACTCCATTATTTTCCTATCTTGCAACAAAAATAACGTTTGCATATCTAAAGTACAGATATTCTCGCCAAACCAGATCTGCGATAAATGACAGAAGTTTCGCTAAAGACAACAGTACAACAAACGCAATCTATACTATATGACAAATGGCTACACCTGTTTAGTTCAATAGCATAATTGATTTCGTCACAAATGTTGATAACACAATTTAACGTGTACATATTGTCGCATAGTTCATAGCATGCTAAATATATACTTTAGATAGTGCGTGAACCTGTTTAGTTAAATAGCATAACTGATCACATTAACAAATTGTCGTACGATATATTGTTATTCTCAAAACATACATGTATTATGTCCAGAATCTAGATTTGTAAACGGTTAATTTGTGTGGCATAATAAAGACTACATATGATCTTATTTCTAGAATATTTAACCTATTTATATTAAGGTTGTGTTCAAATAATGAATACGTAATAAAAACTAAAATATTCCATAACGTAAATGTTTGAATGCTTTTCACGTGCCACTACACTGTGATACAATTTCGTTGTCACGGCACTGATTTCTTCTGGCTAATGCCTCTGTGAGGTGTCTTCTCCTCGTGGACCCCGTGATTATTGGTCTTCAGCTTTGATATAGCGGTAATCGTCCAGTGTATTCTATAGTGTACCAAAATGAAATAGTTTGACTTAGGTTCATTATAAGTTATTGGTTAGGCCATGGAAGGTCCAACCAGTAGCGATACTGATCCTGGGTTACTTTATGTATCTGCTCATTTATATCTCGGTAGAATATGGCTCCCTCTCACGACCATGCCGATGTGACTATATCCGACTGCTTTTTCCTCACACAAGCAAATACTTGAGCGCTGAGCCTCGTGAGATGGTCGTTCACATACACAGGTTTTTTTTTTTTCCGCAGTTGTTTTGCGTGTTGCATGATTTGGCTACGTCTAATTCTAGAGACCACTTTCATTATGATGAGTCTCTCTTTCTGTCTGCAGAATGGACCTATCCGATGGCTGATATCAATGTCTGTCTTGGATAAGTTCAGGTCCGGTATGTGGGTATTCAAAGTTCGTATTACTTTTTTTAGTTGTTTCGTTATAATTTTCTCCTTCACTGTCTTCAATTCCCTCTATCCGTATGTTGCTTCTTCTACTGTATTGCTCAATTTCATTAATTTTTAGCTCATTCGCAGATTCGTGGCATTTTATAACTTTCTTAAGACGTTCATTTTCTAGTTTTTGTTCGTGTATTTCGGTGCTTAACTCACTAATTTGTTTGCTCATTTTGGTATTTTCTAGCTCTTTATCGAAAAGTTCTCCTTCGAGTTTCTCAACTCTCAGAACAACTGTACTTAATAGTTCTTCTTTCAGCTGAATTACCACATCCTTTACAAAATCTTTCAGTTCTTTACTGTCCTTGGTTAATACATTGCTTAGTTTTGTATTAATGCTTTGGATTTCTTTCGCGATGTCTATATTTGAATCAATGTTTGTGTCGCCTTGAACATTTATCTGTTTATTTATCTTTTGTTTCACGTTTACTTGTTCACTCATGCTATTATCAGTTTCACTAACGCTGCTTACAATGTCCCTGTTTCGTTTGTCCCCGGCTTTCGTATCGTTTGTGTTTCGGTCCATTTCTGTTTATTGCCATTTTACTTTTATTTCACAGTTTATTTTCCTTTACTATGAAATATTTATCCGGCTTTCTAATTTAATAGATCGTATTAGTTAGTGCAAACCTGGGACATACTAGTTTTGAACAGTATAGTTGAACCAATCGGCCGTGCATGTACAGAAGTCCTTTGTATTACCTGTAATTCAAGATGGCGTCGCCCATTTCATATAACTACTCTATTTCATTTTGGTTTGTGGTGATTTCTCCTTATAGATACTTTACGAACACAGACGAAAAGCAAGTATAATGTTTACCGGTTATTTGTGTCCATTAATCCAACACAATTGCTGCTTATCTGTTATTCCACACTAGATTTTAAACACTTTTCCACACCATTGAAAACAAACACCGCCTTCACTTTTCTAAGGTCAAGGTTTGATAGTTTACCAAATCGCAAACATGGTACAAATTATTCACCACAACCAACTAAGCAAACTAAAGGTATGCAATTTAGAATAAGACCAGAGTGTATTGATCTTAAGTTTCGGATCCGTCGACTAAACAATTTTTTTTAGTAAAAAAAAAAGGCTCTAAACCAATACTATAAATATAATAAACCACAAAATATGATAAAAATCATTTATTTCCACTGATGCTGTACTCTTTATTGATATTACGTTTTCAACTAGAAGAAAAATAATTATGTATAAATTCTTTCGTAAATATTGGTTATTTTATATGCATTTGTGTATACATGAATAACCTATTTTTTCAACGTAATACATTGTTCATGAATACAATGATCTTAACAATTACATTTTTCACATACACAATTCTTCATTGTATGTGTTTTATAGTCTCTTATAGCATTTAGTTCTAAAATAAATATGTTTATGTTTATTATATTGACAATTTACAATTACATACAACGACTACACACTTTTTCATTGCATGAATTGCCTGTGCTTGTATACTTTGTTCTCAAATATATTTTGCTTATAGCACAATCGAGCTAAATAAACAGGTTTAAACTAAAAACATTTTGGTGTAGAATAAATGGAATTACGGTACCTCCTCCTCCGCCCATCGCCCCCATAGCCATCATGTTCATGCCACCACCAGCGGACCCAGCGGACCCAGCGGACCCGCCCCCCATCATGAAGTCGAACGGGTTTGATGACTGAGACCCACTAGTTGCTGCCGTGGCTCCCTGCTGTGAACCCGCGGACCCCATGGCATCTTGACCAGTAAGACTTTGTAGCATAAGCATACGCGTTAACGCATCCAGCTGGCATTCCACTTCTATCACTTTCAGAGCGCAGACGAACACGAGTATTACTGTCAGCTTCATCTTCTCCGTATCCTTCGGTAAACTGATCGAGAGATGAGTTTCTGGTAAACCTCCGCACGTCTTTCCCAACGTTTGTCGACTTCTACCTAAGCAATCTGTCGCGCTGAACTTGTTTAAATCTGAACGCGACCAGTGACGTGTAAAATTTAATATTCGTCGTACGAAGAACCGTTGTTGTGCTCAACGTGAGTAATAAAATTCATATTACGGTAACGAATGTTCTGATGTATAGATATGTTCATAATTTAAACAGTCCTCGTGATTTAATTTGACACTCGGAATGTTCAAGTTCGAATTGAAGAAAGGGGGACAATGTTATATTGCTTGAAGACAAATGGAAATGTATTTTAACGCAGTGACGCAAGTAATTATACATACATATATGTGACAATGTTTGACACCACCGAACTTGTAAACGTATCTCCCATCGAAAGTATTGGGAAGTTAAATCAACATCACAGTCATATGATGAAAAGTCAATTTAAAGCACGTTTTACCGAAATGAACGAAGACGTATAGATATTAAGAAATCTACGCACTAATGGCACACAATAATTAATTGTCAATACTTAACAACATGTTATTTGCCAAAGAAAGGATTAATGGCTTGATGAAGTACTTTGGACAAAGTTAGACAACAAATTGTTTCAAGAATTGATACAAGACATAGGCATACTGCACTGTGATTACGTTTTAAATTATATGATTTTTACATATTGTTGAATAGCAATGATATTTGGTTCTCATATACAGACATTGGCCATTGATATTGTGTTTTCTGTTGTTTATAAGAGCCGACGTTTACACAGCCAAAGGGTTGGTTGTTCACATATTTATACTATTTACTGAGTAGGTATTTGTCCTTGATATGATAGAGAGTGAACAAGATTATAGAGTTCCTAAAAAACATCTCAAGGTATACATTTGTAATATATGCAGATCAAATTTTCTGTTTGAAATCAATGTTTTTTAGTGTTAAATATGGATTATTTAGAAGAATATATGATCTCCAGTTGTTACTGTCGGCATAAAGTCATCACCAGAAATATTTTGGAGCGAGAGTAAGTTTCGGTAGCTTGGAAGTACGTGTATTTGTTGCAGAAGTGTCAAACATAGATTTGTTTGTATTAGGGATACACTGAACATTGAAAGTTATAAAATAGTATTTTCGTGTCTTCCAACGTGAAATGTGGTGTCCGTTCTACATGTCAACAACACACGTTCTCACATTGTTACATCAGTAACTTTTGTTTTTAAACGCTATGGTATAAAACACGTGAATATATGCGATGCTGGGCCCGTATTCACAAAATCCCTGAAGTACATTTCTTAAATTCATAAAATTCATTATTTCTGTGGCTGTTTATAGTAATTGACATTTTTTTTACTTTAAAATGTTTTAAACTAGCAGATGTTGCTTAGATGTTTAGTATTTTATCCTTTCGTTGGATTTCACATAGTAATTGTAATCTGCAATTATCACTTAAGTACAACTTAAGTTAAGATTTCGCTTAGGAGCTTTGTGAATACCAGCCCAGGGACCACATCTTTGTAAGCTGAACAACAGAAACTATCGTTGTTCTAACATCTATAATTTGTTGCAAAAAGTCATTTTAATCACCATCTGTTTTAGGCCTCATGTAAAGGTAGTTCACTTTACGCCCCCCCCCCCCCCGTGTTAACTTTACCAATGAGACGTTACCTATGCATAAGAAATTATAATTGGTGTACCAGTGAAGCTCTATCTAAATCCTTTTGATTTTGATACAATGTATAATGGTGAGCATTTATTTCAACACTGTACTGTGGAATATAGATGTTATGGCGTACTGCATACGCTAACCAGTTCTTTTTGTTAATTTTTACTCAAAGTAACGTTAACTGGAAAAAAAATGCGAAAAAGGTTGGCCGTTGAGTAAAGTTACTAAGTGAACACTTAATTACATTTCTTAAAATCATGAAATTCATTAAGTTTGTGTGTAGGTTATTTTAAGTTTATTTTGTCTTAAATGGTTTTATTCTCGTAAAAATAATCAAATGCGTTTTAGATGACCGTATTTTAAATTTAAAAAAATATATTTTCACATAGAAATATTTATATGAAATTTTCATTTAAATTTGACTTAAGTTAGGACTTTGCTTAGGAGCTTTGTAGATATGGAGTTTCATAAGCGTGTACCTTGCTTAGGAGCTTTGTAGATATGGAGTTTCATAAGCGTGTACCTTGCTTAGGAGCTTTGTAGATATGGAGTTTCATAAGCGTGTACCTTGCTTAGGAGCTTTGTAGATATGGAGTTTCATAAGCGTGTACCTTGCTTAGGAGCTTTGTAGATATGGAGTTTCATAAGCGTGTACCTTCTTCTTTATTTCGAAAAATATTTGTAGAAAACCAACGCATGTATACATATTACAAATCATACTTAAAAATGACATCCTCATAATATCGTTCAAATTAGAAACTATTATAGGAAATCAGGGGAAAGACGACAAACATGGAGAAAACGAAGGGACGTGCACACAAATAAACCAGAAAGAGTAAGCAGTTGGCAAAGTTAACGTGCATGACATATAAATGTATACGTATAAGAAGTAGTCATGTAAATAAAAATATATAAATAATGTTTTGCTTGAATGAAGCCAGAGAAATGTGTGTTTGTTAAATTTATAAATAAATGTGTGTTTGAAAACAGACTCAGTTACAAACTCAATACTTGTACACACGTACGATTCGTATGTTGTCATTTTGATGAATATCAGAGCCCGTATCCACAAAGCTCCTTAGGGAAAACGTAAGTAAATTTCTTAAAATTATAAAATACCTTAAGAATGTGTCAATTTCTTTTAAAGTTTATTTTCTGTTAAACTGTTTTATTCTGGTTAAGAATCAAAAGATGCTTCTAATGGTACCATATTTAAATAATAAATTAAAGATTTTTACATAGAAAATGGTATTTGAAATTTTGACTTAAGTATAACTTAAGTTAAGATTTTCCTTAGGACCTTTTAGATATGGGTCCAGCACATACAGATTCTATAGCTGCATTGTGTTAATTCAATTAATTGCCTTGCAGCCAAAAGAGTAATTGTTATGCCCATCATTTTCGAATGACCTGACGGAAAATGACACTCAGCTGCAAAACATCAAGTGACAAGGAAATGCTGCTCATAAATATTTTTTTTCAGCTGAAACACAATACAAAAATAAACGACAAGTAATAAATTAAAAGTAGCACAATACATGTAACATATATAAACAATGCAAGAGAAATTACATCTGGGCCCATATTTATTAAGCTTCTTAAGCCATTCTTTATTTAAGTTGAACATTAGTCAAAATTTAAATGTTTGTTTAAAACACTATGCCTTGGAACATTTGAATGACTAATGCTAGATATTAATACTAGTTGAATTATATCGCAAATTATGTGTCAACATTGTCCAGAAATGCATTACTTTGTTAGAAACTCAGATAAATAAATTTGAGAATTTTAAGATTTTTCTTATTTTTCGATTAAGATTCTTTATACATACAAGCCCTGGTCAATGGGAATGTATCTAGACCGAATTTAATTATACGCGCAGTAATTGTTGTTAATTTCACTTCTTAACTGTATAACTATTTATTAAATAAGTTAAACATAATTATATAACAGACCAATTCACTCCGATTAAATGATAAAATGTTGCCATTTTTAACGTATTTGTTGTAGGACGTGTATATGAACGATAAGTGTTTCACTTGTTTTCTAAAATATTGACGATACAAATTGCACATGCTTAATAATGTTATCTATTAAATGGATGTTTGTTTGTAGACAGATTATTTCCAATATACCCGCTGCTTCTCCGTCAGGAGTGATTTATCGCTTCTTACAATTATGTAACACCTCACATCATGCTCAGAATGGTTCATAATATGGGCATTATGTAACTAAATGTAAAGCCAGTAGCATTGTAATTCATGTGAAACACACACACACACACGCACGCACGCACGCACGCACGCACGCACACTAACTAATTAAATGTAGGGAAATCCATCCAGTAAACTTTCATAAACGTTTATTTTCAAGTATTTAAATTCAGTTACATAACTGAACAGGACAGTAAATTAGTACACCTCATAAACAACATGAACACAATGTGAGTGCATTTATCTTCAAAAATAGTTTGAGAACAAATTAACATGTCTGAAAACAAAGTTTTTCTATTAAAATAACAGGTATGCATAAGGAAGAGATTGTTTCGAAGGGAAATATTGAAGGTAAATCATTGAAAGATTGAAATGGAAAGTTTGAATATATCCTTATGTTAGTTATCTACCTCGTGCAACATTTCCAAAATCATCCCTGACACCTCGGGACAACAGTTTGAACTGTTCCTAAAACGCCTATGAAATAACTATATAATGTTTGTCCTCAGCTACCAAGTACGTAAT
The DNA here is from genome assembly GCA_027627225.1 of Congeria kusceri. Lineage (NCBI taxonomy): Eukaryota > Metazoa > Mollusca > Bivalvia > Myida > Dreissenidae > Congeria > Congeria kusceri. The sequence goes on from CM051033.1 coordinate 64,172,578, forward strand.
TTATGATAAATATGGCATACATAAAAGTGGATCACCTCGTGAATCACATTGTTTCACGATGTAGTGCGAGGCTATTCATTAGTAATACCCACTTCTATTATATTAAAGCACAAACACAGACATGTCTGTATTATCTTGCCGTGACCTTTTTTCAACAGCTGTTTTAACGGAAAACCACAATAACTCATAATTAATCTACGCATTTAAATATTAATAAAATTATTATATTCAGAAAATTAATGATTATTTCAGAAACAAATTACAAAAATCAACAACAAGAATACAATGACACTCTTGCGCTCTGAAAAGGTTTAGCCTTTGTATTCTATTTCGGTCTGACATCATTCTAGACCATGACACATGTCTTAGGTTTTGTTTAGCACTTAAGCAAAACGCGCGTAAGAGCGTCGTTGTCTTTCAAACTACAAGTAAACACGTTGAATTTATTAACATTATCAGAAGCACTGATAAAGAATGTAGCAATTGAAAAAGATGAATTTGATTTTTTTTATCGCGTCACGCGATCGGTTATTGCGTTCAGTGCAATAAAATATTTAAACCGCTATTGTTTTTACTAGGGATGATTCTTTCTAAAAACTGTACTTTTCAGTTTTTCATTGACATCGTCATACAATTAACGTTCTTGAAATCGTTAGGTTCCCGACGCTTGTTTCCTTCTATGCCCCATGTATGTTTTATTTATTGCATAAGTACGGCGAACGATGCTGTACAATTTGGTTATAATGGTTACATGCTTATTTGAAACAAAGGGAGGTAATTCCACGCCAATAATATTTAAATGTTCAAACCTATATATTGACATGAAAAAACATAATGTTTAAACCTATATATTTACATGAAAAAACCCCATAATGTTTAAACCTATATATTTACATGAAAACAAGAGGGCCGCGATGGCCCTAGGTCGCTGACCTGATATCTATGTATGAAGTGTCATTAAAATATCTCAATAGGTTTTCAAGTTATTCAGCGTAAACTGTTTTTCTATTTTTAGTCAAAGTGACCTTGACTGTGACCCCAGCCACCACATACGTAAAGCAAGGTCTCGATATAAGGTATCTACGTCTGAAGTTTCATTAAAATATCTCAATGCGTTCTTAAGTTATGGAGCGTAAACCGTTTTCCTACTTTTAATAACAGTGACCTTGACCCCACCCCCCCATAAGCAAACCCAAGTGAGATCTCGATATAAGATATGTGTATTAAGTTTCACTAAAATATCGCAATGCTTATTCAAGTTATTGAGCAGAAACCGTTTTTCTATTTTCAGTAACAGTGACCTTAACCCCACCCACGCCATATGCAATCCCAAGCAATGTCTCGATATAAGGTACTTATGTATTTAGTTTCATTAAAATAGCTCATTGCGTTCTCAAGATATTGAGCGGAAACCATTTTTTATATTTAATAACGGTGACCTTGACCTCGACCCCACCCACCTCATATGCAATCCCAATCGAGGTCTCAAAATAATGTATTTATGTATTAAGTTTCATGAAAATATCTCAATGCGTTCTAAAGTTATTGAGCGAAAGCCGTTTTTCTATTTTTTAGTAACAGTGACCTTGACCTTGACCCCACCCATCCCATTTGCAATCCCATTCGAGGTCTCGATATAATGTTTATTCAAAATATGAAACCTCTGGGCCTTGTTGTTTCAGAGAAGAATTTTTAAATCATTTTGCCATTTACGTCTATATAAACCATGTGAGCCCCGGGGTGTGCCCAGCTTTAACCCCAGGGGCATCATTTGAACAATCTTTATAGAAGACCACTACACAATGTTACATACCAAATATAAAACCTCTAGGCCTTGAACTTTCAGAGGGGAAACATTTTAAAGTCATTTTGCTATTTAAGTCTATATAAACCATGTGAGCCACGGGGTGTGGCCAGTTTTGACCCTAGGGGCACCATTTGAAAAATCTTTGTAGAGGACTACTATACAATGTTACATACCAAATATGAAACCTCTGCGCCTTGCGGTTTCAGAGGAGCAGACTTTTAAAGTCATTTTGCTATTTAAGTTCATATAAACCATGTGACTCCCGGCGTGTGGCCAGGTTTGACCCTAGGGGCATCATTTGAACAATCTTTCTAGAGGACCACTATACAATGTTACATTCAAAATATAAAACCTCTAGGCCTTGCAGTTTCACAGAAAAAGATTTCTAAAGTCATTTTGCTATTTAAGTCTATATAAACCATGTGATCCCCGCGGTGTGGCCAGTTTTGACCCCAGGGGCATCATTTGAACAATCTTTGTAGAGGACCGGTATACAATGTTACATACCAAATATAAAACTTCTGGGCCTTGCGGTTTCAGAGGAAAAGATTTTTTAAAAGTAATTTTGCTATTCAAGTCTATATAAACCAGGTGAACCCCGGGTGTGGCCAGATTTGACCCCAGGGGCAACATTTGAACAATCTATGTAGAGGACCACTTTACAATGTTACATACCAAATACGAAACCTCTGGGCCTTGCGGTTTCAGAGGAGAGGATTTTTTAAAAGTCATTTTGCTATATAAGTCTATATAAACCATGTGACCCCCGGGGTTGGCCAGTTTTGACCCAAGGGGCATCATTTGAATAATCTTTGTAGAGGACCACTATACAATGTTACATACCAAATATGAAACCTCTAGGCCTTGCGGTTTCAGAGAAGAAGATTTTTAAAGTCAGTTTGCTATACAAGTCTATATAAACCATGTGACCCCCGGGGCGTGGCTAGTTTTGACCCCAGGAGCATAGTTTGAACAATCTTTGTAGAGGACCACTAGAGGATGTCACATAGCAAATATGAAAGCTCCAAGCCTTGTGGTTTCAGAGAAGATTTCTAAAGTTTCAGTTTTTAAATCTATTTTTAGCTCTTGTGACCTACATATGCAGCGGACCGGAACGATTTGAACAATTTTGAAAGAGAATCACCCTAGAATCATTCCTGTGAAGTTTGGTGAAAATCTGTCCAGCGGATTTAGCAGGCGAAGTTCTTTGAATGAAAATGTTGACACACGACGCACGACGCACAACGGACGACGGACAAAAGGCTATCCTAAAAGCTCACCATGAGCACGTTGTGCTCAGGTGAGCTAAAAACATCATGTTTAAACCTATATATTTACATGAAAAAAACATAATGTTTAAACCTCCATATTTACATGAAAAAAACATAATGTTTAAACCTATATATTTACATAAAGAAAAACATAATGTTTAAACCTATATGTTTACATGCTATGAACATCATTTTAAACCTATATATCACATGCTACAATCATTATGTTTAAACCTATATATTACATGCTACGAACATAATGTGTAAACCTATGTATTTACATGCTACGAACATAATGTTTAAACCTATGTATTTACATGCTACGAACATAATGTTAAAACTATATATTTTCATGCTACGAACTTAACGTTTAAACCTATATATTTACATGCTACGAACATAATGCTTAAAACTATATATTACATGCAACGAACATAATGTTAAAATTTTATATTTACATGCTACGAAAATAAATTATAACCTATATATTTAAGTTCTACGAGCATAATGTTTAAACCTATATATTTACATGCTACGAACATAATTTTAAACCTATATATTTACATGATACGAACATAATGTTTAAACCTATATATTTACATTATACGAACATGATGTTTAAACCTATATATTTACATGCTGCGAACATTATTGTAAGTGTCTCATCTACTCACTAATGTATTCATTAACGGAGTGACTTTGACAGGTAAACCAGAATAATCCGGATAATATATGTTGCTTTTATTGAACCAATTATTAAGTCTGTCTTATTATAAATTTATGTTTTCTTTTCATCATGCTAATGGCAATATAAGGATAATGAAACGCCAAAGACCACACCGTAGTACCGGCTCCATATCAGCGAAAGCACCACTTTCCAGCGAAGACGAAAAAGTAGAGACGGTGGGTTAGTATATATTGGTTTTAATACGTTTTTGCTTTGATTTTCAAAAAAATAATATTATATAAAGATGTCAGAAGCAATAAAGAGTCATCACAGAAAAGTTACAGAACCATATATTTTTCAAGAAAAGGCGAGTTAAAATCGATCATTATGTGTTTTCGATGTATTTTGTCAAGTTTATATAATTTTATCGCCGCAAATAGCTTATTTTGCAAAAATCTAAATCGACAGACTTTTTGCGCATTGTTCCACCAGTAACCACACCAATTTTCAGAATTGTTTATTGTTTTATATTAGAAATATAACGTCCTGAAGTGACGGGGTGTACAAAAAATGGCACCAGTTATCAGCGATTTCATGTTTTTACCGGCACCAGTGATCAGCGAAATTTCATGTAGTTACAAATTTAAGCATTTGTCACAAATTTATCATTAAATATTCATTTAGACACATCACACATCTATTGTTTATCATATTTCGCCCCAGAGGCACGTGTGTTTGTCCGTACGTGCGCCTCTACATGCAGTCAAGTGTAGGCATTTGATATTTCGTACAACAGACACATCTATTGGCATTATCAAATCTATTACGGACGGCGTTCAAACACACATATCGAGTATCGGTATGCATGAATTATTCTTTTAAAATAATGTTTTGCATTGCCGCTTATATATAAATAAATATATAATAATATAATAACATAAAACATGCTACTGTGTGAACAATATTGTAACTTCGAAACGTAAAATGTAATTTAATGTATATTTAACAACTATTAACTCAATTGAAAAAATCACGGATTTCGATCGTTTCAAAAAACTTTAGGGTTGTGGGGCTGTTCGCGAGGTCGGGTTGCCCGAAACACAGAACTTGTTTGATTATCGATGTAAAAAGAACTTCATGTTATTAACTGAGCATTCTGGGTCCCTTCATGGAGTGCCGGTTAAGCATTTGTGATTCGTTTCGCTTTTATGGTTATCTAATTTAAAAATATAATAAAAATCTCATTTCTCTGCCCTACCTTAATTTTTGAGACAGTTGCCCGAAACTAACAATTTATTTCTTGGCCTCATGCGCGGTAATTTTGAGTTAGAGAGAAACCAATAAATTAATTAATGACATAATTAGATAATTTCTTGGGGCGTATGGACTGAGTCTCGATTTCAAAACGCATATCATTGGGCACGGAAGTGCTCACGGGGTTTACTAAATTGAATCCTAGATAACTGTACGGGGAGAGGGGCGGGGGTCATTCGCCTCAACCATTCTTCTTAATCTGCATATTTTAATAATGATCATTACTTGTGAAATGAAATTAAGCATTGAAATGCATTGCTTTAATATAAAACACCAGTAACCCGTGCTTAATGCCTTGTGGATTTGGAACATATAGAGCCAGCAACTTCGGCTTTCGTTTTCTTCTTTAGTTACCGGTAGCTAGAACTTAACACTACCGAAGTTATTTGTCAACTTCACTGCTTACGGAGGCGACGTGATGATCGATACAAGTTATGTTGACTACATTTTACGTTTCGAAATTACAATATTGATCACACAGTAGCATATATGTTTGAAAGCCGTCAGTAATGGATTTGTTAATGTCAATAGATGTGTCTGTTATACGAAATATCAAATGCCTACTCTTGACTGCATGTTGAGGCGCACGTAAGGACGAATACACATGCCTCTGGGGCGGAATATGATAATCAATAGATGTGTGATGTGTCTAAATGAATATTTAATTATAAATGTGTGACAAATGCTTAAATTTGTAACTACATGAAATTTCGCTGATCACTGGTGCCGGTAAAAACATGAAATCGCTGATAACTGGTGCCATTTTTTGTACAACCCATCACTTCAGGACGTTATATTTCTAATATAAAACAATGAACAATTCTGAAAATTGGTGTGGTTACTGGTGGAACAATGCGTAAAAAGTCTGTCGATTTAGATTTTTGCAAAAGAAGCTATTTGCGGCGATAAAACTATATAAACTTGACAAAATACATCGAAAACACATAATGTTCGACTTTAACTCGCCTTTTCTTGGAAAATATAAGGTTCTGTAACTTTATATTTTCTGTGATGACTCTTTATTGCTTCTGACATCTTTATATAATATTATGTTTATTGAAAATCAAAGCAAATACGTATAAAAACCAATATATACAAACCCACCGTCTCTCCTTTTTCGTCTTCGCTGGAAAGTGGTGCAATCGCTGATAAGAAGCCGGTACTACGGTGTGAAGACATCACCAGGAGAGAAACCCTTATTAATATCCGCCGGTCATTTAATTGAGGCAAGTGTCCTATACAATACAGGCACAAAACATAAACATGATTGAAACTGTCACCGCCTTGGAACGTTAAATGCAAAGCATTGGGGATTTAAGCCGGTTTAAAGGCATGCCGAACCGCAAACTTAGCCCAGAATTAATCAACATACACAAGTCACTGTTTTCGTTTTAATAGGCAATAGTGGATATGAAAGATCGTATATAAGCTTGGACGAGCAAGTTGTGACGGCAGCAGCCTACAATACGGAAAGGGAGACTACTTTAATGGCCACAGACAGAGGCCTCTATCCTGAGACGGTTCGCTAGAAGAGTTTTGCGTTTTTTGTAAATTAAAAAAAATATTTCTTTAAACGTTGGCAGGGAACCGATTTGAAAGTCTTACACACGTAAGGAACCAATTTAAAAGTAATGATATACCCCATAATACCTTGTGCGAACATTCACCTGTCCAAATTTGGACAGGTGCGTACACAATGAAGTTTGCCCAAAATCTCCCCACTGAAGAAAGAGATCACTAGACGTCGTTCTCTATTAACCTAACGTCAAGAACGTCAAAAAAACGTGTGACTGGTGTGTTGACCTGAATAGCTGGCTATAAATAGTCTTACAAACAATGGACCTTTTTATACCAGTCAGACGTTATAAAATTTGATTTTTGAGCAGATGTAAATTATGGGGCATACACTTAACGCTATATATAGAAATGTTACAGCCAAAACATGGAATGAGCATTGTTTGTCTGTCTGTCTTTATCCATCCATACTTACATCCCATCCATACATCCATTCATCCATCCATACGTATATCCCATCCAAACATCCCATCCATACATACATCCCATCCATACATCCCATGCATACATCCATTCATATATTCATCCATGCATCCATCTATCCATCCATCCATCCATCCATCCATCCATCCATCCATCCATTCATCTATGAAATTTATCCTTAACAGTATTATAAGATACGTGAACTATCAAATCAGTATTCTAGTAAAGTCAATATAAATGTCTTTTGCATCAACATATATGCATATATATAAAGACTAATAATAATTTATATATGATTCAGGCACAAAAAGGAACATTCCAGTGCTGGAGTATATGCAAACATTATTTTCTTCTGTTTGTTTATTTGGATTGTTCGCCGTATTTTACAGTAGTTCAGTCATATAACGGCTGTAAGTTAACCTACTCACACTTTTCCTGGGCAAGATTAGCCTATCTAAGCGGTTTACCAGTACCAAGTGCAAATACTTCGGCAGTAACTGACAACTGCCCTACTTGAATCAGAGGAAGGGGGAGAATTGCCCTATAAATTATTTCATGACTAATCACCACACCATTTATGTGGCCGGACTGGTGCTCGAACTCACGATCCCCGAATTGAAGTTCAGCGCTCTACCAACTGAATTAGCCGGGCCCGCCTATATTATTTCATTATTTGTTAAGAGAAAGTTTTTGTTTTTGTTTTTCAGAGAGTGCGAGTAACAGGAAGTGTTTTGTGATTGATCGTTCATTGGAAGTTTACAGGGACTGGAAGTGCATGAAGGTTAAAAGATTTGACAGAGAATCGATAATTTATAAAAATTAACACATATAGTAAGGACAGTTTTTTTGTATTGTACTTCGGACCATCATCGATAATATAGAATTTTGGAAATAGCTTGTTTAAATGAGTTTGTTACTCAGATAGTCTGTTATTAATTTAATTAGAAGAGGATCAACATGCATTATTTGACGTTTCTGTCCTTGGTAATTGATGTTATATTTAGTACGAAGCGCACAAACACATGGCATTACTTTAGTGCAATGTTTATTGTCAGGGGTAAATGTACACTCACTTCAGAATGTGTGGGAGTACATGTACACTCTATGAAGGATTACTGGGGTAAATTTACATCAACAATGCATTATGATATTAGCAGAAGACCAACGTATGAAATAATAATCCTCTATAATGCAGTAATTTGAATACAATAATGTTACAAGCAAGAATTATGAACTATTTAAGACTTTTTTTTTGCTAACTACTGAACATACTAACTGCACATTCAGGTAGGCAGGCTTGTCAAAACGTCAAACTGTTTCTACCTTCCAGTCAATAAAGTACGCGAACATCCGACCAATTGTGCGTAAATGTACCCTCACAATTTTTTTTCTCTGCGTATCTTCCAAGTATTTGTGCGTAATTTACGCGTGTACGCGCCTAATCTGGCCCTCTGTGGATCATATACAACTATACTGTAATGTCCGAAATACAGTTCACTTGCGGTCTCCACGGTTGTGGAAGAAACAGGTCGCGCGTTTAAGGGACTTGTTCACAGATTTTCTTATTTTTGAAAAATGTCATTACCGGTCTTAACTGCAAAAACTTAAGATGTTGGACTGACCAAACACACAAATTATATAAGGAAAAAAAGTAAATTACATTTTTTTGCCTTCGCCGGGTCTCGAACCACGTACGCCGGGATAAAAAAAATCGGACGCTCTAACCACTCGGCCATTCTGCGTACCAATCATTATTAGCGTATTTCTAACGCTATGTAAGTAATACACGCGTTTTCCGAAATACCAATGCAAAACGTTACAAACGCTTTATACTTTTATCTATTTCAGTTGGGGATTTTTCATAAACGACACTATATTTCCAGTATATTTCCTGAAAATAAACAATGCACTAAAGTAATGTCATGTGTATAGCTGGTTAATATTATTTGATCTAAAACCCCATATTGTTTTACTTGGTACATGTACAATATATTATAATGTTAATTTTTTTTATTATTCAGCAAGGATTTTACAGTGTCCACGTGTTTTTCTACTGCTTGTCCACGATTTTTATTCCCTCATTTGATCTGACTGTTGTCACGTGGAATGCTTGTAACCAGTTAAATCTCAGCGCGGAGGTCGGTATCAATACTGTGTTAATACATGTAGATCTCTGACATGTGCGACTATTATTGTTTTTATGCCCGCGGCATCTTGATGCGGGAGGCATATAGTGATTGTGCTGTTTCTTGGTTAACTAGATTTTACCGTTTCGTCTAGCACCAACACCGCTTGCTACAACACTTTAATACTTACACAGTTGTTGCTTATGACCATCCCGAATTCACCCATATCACCCAACCTCACTTTGACCTTGACCATGACCTAATTTGGACCTATAATAATTCAAAAGTGCCATTTTTGGGTTAACTAGATTTTACCGTTTCGTCTAGCAGCAACACCGCTTACACTTACACAACACTTGGATATTTACAAAGTTGTTACATATAACCGTTCCCAATCCACCCATGTCACCCAACCTCACTTTGACCTTGACCATGACCTGATGTGCACTTAGAATAATACAATTGGCTGTTTCATGCTTAACTAGATTTTACCGTTTCGTCTAGCACCAACACCGCTTGATACAACACTTGGATACTTACACAGTTGTTGCTTATGACCATCCCCAATCTACCGATATAGCCCAACCTCACTGTGACCTTGACCTTGAACTTAATTGGACCCATAATAATTCAAAACTGCCATTTCTTGGTTAACTAGAGTTACCCGTGTCGTCTAGCACCAACACCGCTTACTGCACCACTTGGATATTTACACAGTTGTTACTTATGACTGTTCCAAATCCACCCATATCACCCAACCTCACTTTGACCTTGACCTTGACTTAATTTGAAAGAAATGGGCTAGCGAGCACCAACCGGGGTCATGTGTTTATCAAACACAGAATCTTGTTTTGAATATGTGTCCTTGTAAATAAGCTATCAAACTATCACAATCGACTAGCTGAGTTTTAATATATTAATTATTAAGCGTTGTTCATCAAATAATGTTTTTACTTCAATTTTAAATCCAAATAAATGATGAATAGCTTTATTTTGTTTAATATTTTGCCCACAATCTTTGTTGTCAGATCGTGCGTTATATATAACAATTTGAAAAGATGTTTATTTGAGGCGTGTCGTGGGAAACCGGGCTTAATTCATGTGCGTAAAGTGTCGTCCCGGATTAGCCTGTGCAGTCCGCATAACAAATCCACGGTAGACTAATCCGGGACGACACTTGATGCACATGCATAAAGCCCGAGTTGCCAACGACACGTCTCATTTTTGATTACATTCACACCTTCACGTTTATTCACTGGTAAATAGTTCTGAAGTTAAAAAGAACTTGCACGTAATGTAACCCTTGAATTTCGTGCACATGAAGTGACATTTGAAGTGACATTTGAAGTGACATTTGAAGTGAAATATTATTCTGAAAAGTGCACTTAACATAGTCTTACATTTGACACATTTATTTCGAAACATCAAAGTGTGTTTATTATTCGTGTACAATTTGTGAAAGGTCATCACAATATATTAAAATCATATATGTGCATTTTTTTTTATATGCACGAATCACAATTCTGTTAGTTGTATTTGCTATATTATATATTTGCTATATTATATATTTGCTATATTATATATTTGCTGTATTAAATATTATTTAAAATAAATAAATGCACGACAAATAATTAAAAGCTATTTTTCATGAAGATCAAAAGTCTGAAACAGTAATGCTGATTTGCATGTTGTATTTAAGTGACAATTTCTGATCAAATTTTCTATGTGAATTCCGGTGATTTTTTTATTTACAAAAGATGAAATTAATAAACATTTAAGCAACATTTACTATATTAAAACAGTTAATATAAAAACGCCTATAAAATTACTGAAAAATCCACAGTCGATAGAAATTTTACGGTGTAAAGACATTTACTTAAGTTTATCAAAGGTAGCTTGTGAATTAAGGCTTAGGATAAGATTGTACTCATAAGATGTTTCTGGAATACGACCCCTGGTAATCAGTGTGTATATATATATATCCACACAAACAATCAACCGGTAGAAATGCACACAAAATAAACATGGACACAGACCAACACTAACCTAGTATTCTATTTATCTCATCAGTGTCTGTCTTTATTTTGAAAATAAACGAAAGAAAATAACAAGAAAAAACATCAAATGACGTCACGAAAATAAACAAAATGACGCCATTATAATGCGTGTGATTTCTGTATTCAACAAGGTGGAATACAGCTAAATTCATCCCACGGGGTGTTATTCCGTCAATGCAGTCGTGATGATGGGATAAAAATGCGATACATGTATATGTTGAGCCCGCGGACACATTACGTAATCATTCTCTTTTAGTCATTTATATCTTCGTGTGTGGATCTCTCTTTGTTAGAAAAAGTGCCCCAATTTAGTAATGCACGCATTTCAGACTGCGTTGTGATCATTTTACCGGACAGCCGTTTCATTTTGCCCGTGTAATTCTGGCAATCCAAACTGCTCACAGTGGTCCACCCTGCCGTGATATTCCGGCAATCCAAACTGCTCATAGTGGTCCCCCCTGCCGTGATAATCCGGCAATCCAACCTGCTCACAGTGGTCCCCCCTGCCGTGATATTCCGGCAATCCAAACTGCTCACAGTGGTCCCCCAAGCCGTGATATTCCGGCAATCCAAACTGCTCAGAGTGGTCCCTCCTGCCGTGATATTCCGGCAAACCAAACTGCTCACAGTGGTCCCCCCTACCGTGATATTCCGGCAATCCAAACTGCTCACAGTGGTCCTCCAAGCCGTGATATTCCGGCAATCCAAACTGCTCACAGTGGTCCCTCCGGCCGTGATATTCCGGCAAACCAAACTGCTCACAGTGGTCCCCCCTGCCGTGATATTCCGGCAATCCAAACTGCTCACAGTGGTCCCCCCTGCCGTGATAATCCGGCAATCCAAATTGCTCACAGTGGTCCCCCCTGCCGTGATATTCCGGCAATCCAAACTGCTCACAGTGGTCCCCCAAGCCGTGATATTCCGGCAATCCAAACTGCTCACAGTGGTCCCTCCTGCCGTGATATTCCGGCAAACCAAACTGCTCACAGTGGTCCCCCCTGCCGTATTATTCCGGCAATCCAAACTGCTCACAGTGGTCCCCTAAGCCGTGATATTCCGGCAATCCAAACTGCTCACAGTGGTCCCTCCTGCCGTGATATTCCGGCAAACCAAACTGCTCACAGTGGTCCCCCCTGCCGTATTATTCCGGCAATCCAAACTGCTCACAGTGGTCCCCTAAGCCGTGATATTCCGGCAATCCAAACTGCTCACAGTGGTATTCAAGTGGGGGCAGTTGTCAGTTACTGGCATAGGTATGTGCACTTATTACTGGTAAACCGCTTAGATCGGCTAAGCTTGCCCAGGAAAAGTGTGAGTATGTTAACTGACCGCCGTGATGAAATACTGATAAAAACGGCGAAAAACCCCAACAAAAACAGGAAAAAAAAATAACGATAGTAGCAGATTTATCCACATCAAACCGTTATTCAGGGCAGGTCAATGTTTATCTACAGTTACTATTTTTAGGTCGGCCAAATTATAAGTTGGTCGAACTATTATACGTGGTCGTATTATATTACTACGTTGAAAACATGTTTATCTTTTTATTAATGTGCTACTTATATAGACTCTTAAATAAAATGTAACATTAAAGACAGACAGGGTTAAACCATTACACCATTGCAAGACTTACAAATCTCGGCGACAGAAAAAAGGTCTCAGTAACATTTCGTATTTATAGTTTTATATTACAGCAATATATTATCAGGACAATATAAAAACTACTTCATTCGAGAAATAAGTTTGCAAGTTTTTCCAAGGCCGCCAGTATAACTTTAATTAATGTTGAAATAACTGTCACTTTAGAAACGTTAGTTAATTTAACCTGTTCCGGAACAATGCCCTGTTATCAGAATGCAAAGGTGATTGACATTAACTTGTGTTGGTGTTGAACGGTGTCAGTAACGTCAGTTATTTGTGTTGTGTCATTTCTTTGGTTCATGTATAATACATATACGTACATATTCAGTCCCAGGTTTCAAATCCTGTAGTTATCTGTAAGAAAATTGTTTAAAACTTCCGAAAGTGCCGTTTATATAACACTAGCCAATTTTAGATAATATAATTTTAATTGTAAATCATTTAGAAAACTATAATATAAATTATATTGACAATGGCAAATAATAGTCTATACTCCGAGCAGCGGTTACTTCCCCTTGCGATGAAATTACCACTAACATCACTAAGAAAATTCGTTCAGTTCAGAAAGGATTTTACTAAATTTTGATTTGTTGATTATTTTCTTATAAACTAACTTAGAAATATTGCATTATTGGTCCAGACTTATATAGATCTATTGACTGTTAAAATTAAAAGTAAAAGATATACATGTAACTAAAAAAGCAACAATTACACCGCAATGGTTTTACGGGCTTCACGTTGGTTTCTTCTGCATTACCGCCATTTTAATGTTAACCATTTGATCTGACTATGGTCACGTAGAAGTCGATGGCGGCAGGGATTTGATTGGAGATGTGCTGGGAATCTCTGCATGGAGGTGATATACGGAGGTCGTGATGTATCGCATCCACCTGGTAAGGTGTTGACGTTTTGTGGATAAATGACAGATCTTAAAGCTAAATGCACATTCTATATAATGATGTAAATGCAAAACATTATATTTTAATTACATTATAGACAGTCAGAAAGAAAGAGTACAAATTAAAATAATTTAAAACAGGAAATACATACCGAAACTGTAATTATACTTCAAGAAATACTTTGTTGAAACCGTTGTATTATCAATTAGGTTTGACTTCAGTATGAATGTACAACATGTATTTTACAAAGTAGTTGAACTATTTTAAAATGCTTGTAAATCCACTTTCTACAATATTATCAACATGCATTAAATTTATTATTTGTTTGAAACTGAAATTTAATCTAGGCAACTTGTTCATTATCGCACCATCTTCATTATTTTCATCATCACCTTCATCGTGATCATCATCGTGATCATTATCATCATCATCACTATCATCGTCATCATAAAGCCGGGCCGGCTAGCTCAGTTGGTAGAGCGCTGGACTACAAATCCGAGGATCGCGGGTTCGACCCCCAGCCCGGCCACATAACTTGTGTGGGGATTGGTCATGAAATTATTTCTACGGCCATTCTCCCCCTACCTCTGATTCAAGTAGAGCAGTGGTCAGTTACTGGCATAAGCATATGCACTTAGTACTGGTAAACCAGCTTACCCAGGAAAAGTGTGAGTAGGTTAACTGACCGCCGTTATATGACTGAAATACTGTTGAACACGGCGAAAAACCAAACAAAACAAACAAAATCATCGTCATCATCAGCTGCATGCATGCAGCAGCAGCAGCAGTGTGCACATTCCCATTAACGCCATCTTCATCATCATCATGGTCATCCTCATTGGTGTCATCTTTGTCATAGTCATCTTCGTCATCATCATTATCTTCATCATCACCAGCAGCACTGTCGTGACCTACTTCTACTACTGCTGCTTCACTCATCATCATCATCATCATCATCATCGTCGTCAACGTGTCATGTGATGGTCTTAATGACATCAACGTTTTAAAGGGACCTGTTCACACATTAGCAGATTGACAAATAAAAAAAAATGTTGTCGTAGATTCCGAAAGGAAATTATCCATTATATACAAACAAGCGAATTAACACTCACCACTAAGAAATATATTGCAAATGCCGTTTCGTTTATGGATCATCATCAAAAGAAATGGATAGAATTATAAATCGGTTGTTACGCTTTTCATTAGTACTTTGGAATCCACGTGTATCACTTAAATAGCGTTAAAAATACATAACCTAGTGTGGAGTCCGAGTGGCCGAGTTGGTTAGCGCTTGAGACATTTGGTCTCAAAGGTCACGGGTTCGAGTCCCGGCGAATGCAATTTTTTTCTTTAAAAAAATAAAATAAATATTTGTTTTAGATTCCAGATGCTGTAGTGTTGGCAGCAAAAGACATTTAATGACATTTTTTTTAAATAAAAAAATCTGTGAATAAGTCTTTTAAGATTCCCTTCATGCCCCATGAGAACAGCGCACAGAAGATCTTTAGTCCGTTTATTATAGAATAAAATTATATACTGTATATATATATATATAATATATATACATAGGTGGCGCTTTAATGCGATATGTTTATTGTACATCCATGGGAATATATCTTATAAGTGTCTAACTGAATTTGTGATCTACTAATCCATCATGTACGTATATGAAAAGTTACAGTGTACAATCTTTCTTTGTAAGAAAGACCATTTCGTCGCGGTTCAGATTTTAATGCTTATTATCCAGGAAATGTCCTTCGAATGAAACAGTCGGATGTTGACAAGATGTTATTGCATAGGTAGCCATTCGAACTGTTCATATACAATCTTTTGAAGAATCAAGAAAAAGTGGATAACAAATTCAGATAAATAGATCTCCAGCAAATTAGAGATTGGCAAAAATATTGTTACGGGCCTGCGCTTTGATGGTTTGATGTTATTCTACTGACAACCGCCCGCAATTATATCGTTGCGTAACTAAGAAAATTTAATATGATATCGATGTGTTTCCACGAAAGCAATGTTTATAAAAGAGTCATGTGTAACGTTCAGACAACAATTTATTCAGTTGCAGATACGAATATAGTTTAGCTTTGACATATATAAAACGTTAGGTTTGGTCATTAAATATTGGTTAAATGTAACCGCCAGCTTGTCAACATTTAGGTCAAATTACACCAAATCGGAAGTCTAATCCCCAGGGTTACATGCTGTCAGTTAGATAATAAACACATATGGTTCAGTGTATAATGCATATGATTTTAAAAATACAGTTTAAATGATATGTTTTGGTATCAATTTAAAGGTATATATGTAAGAAATAAGAAAAAATACAGTTTTAGGCACTACTTTAAAATATTTGGTTCCCAGCTTCATAACTTTTGGCCCATGTATTCATGCACAAAATGGCAGCCTCCATGCCCGTCAAAACCGGTGTGTTTATTCTAAGGTAAAACTTTTGAGTTACAACGCATAGAATTTGTTGACATGCTGTTTTTTCAAAAGGTTATGGCCTCATCTTTCCAACGATGTATGGTGATATATTAGAAAGTAGCTTGGTCATGGTGAAAATTGAAATCAAACATAGTATATTTTATATGTAACAATGAAGGAATTTATTTGCGCATGTGTAACCTTTAAGAACTTCAACTAATATTAGCCTTCTGCTAAGATTTTGAAAATGGACTTTTACAAACACACTGTACTGGAAAAAATAACTGCCAGATGCCACCTTGACCCCATTTATGGCTGTATTTAATGGGATGGTTGCTCTAGGGGGCATTAGGGGGGTAAATATGGGAAAATTAAAGCAAAATGTCCCCCGGAGTGGCAATCCGAGACCCATTATGTTCATCGTGTTGTTTTTCAGTTTCATTTTGACATTAATTTGCATTAGTTCCAACAATTATCTCATTAATGTCATAATGCCTTGTGTTGTAATCCTGAATATTTAGTTTAAGAACCTGTAACTGACAATAATGCGCCACAAAGGTCGTGTCCGCACTGGCCGATGCTTTGGCCATGATGACCGTCCGACCTGCCTACTTTGAATAATACCAATTTTCCTAATTTGCAAAGTTAACAGATCCTATTTACTTCATCTGTAATTTTGTAATTGTAGTTCAATCAGGCTTTCAGCTGATAAATACATGAAATGCATGCATAAAGCACTTTAGCCGCTCACGCCAACCTAGATCCCACCAAATGGAGATAGCGGCATCAAAATTTATATCACCATCACAGTTTGGTTTAATTTGAGTATGTTTTTTAAATGCAGTGTTGAAAAGAACCAGGACCTCAGCCGGAACCATCGACTCATTGGTATACAAGTCTGGGTGAAGTGACGAGTCATCAAAACTACTTTACTTGTCAACTACACTGGAGCGTTGGGGCGGGGCCGTAAAGCTGACTCAGTCGTGCCCGTACCATCGGTATTTTTTAAGGTTAGTACATAATTATTGTCATGTATTCTACTATCTAATGTTTTCTTTTCCCGCCTGGCATTCTTCTTATCAACACCAGTAGGAAAAGCAAGAGTTTAACCCTTGTTTGGACTCTCAAACCCGTTTTAGAACTGAACTGTTCGCACATGAGCTCGACAATCTGAAGCCGGCATAGCGACTAGCCTTATCGCAGTAAATAAAACTTAGTAAACTAGTGTATATGTACACTTATTGTATCTAAGTTACACTAGTAATCACAATATTGAGTATACATGCACAGAAAACCTTTATATTTTCACAGATTACTCAGCAGAGAGTACCTGGAACAGATTGAAGATTGCAGGCGGCTGACCCCACCCACAGGTTCAGGTGTGACAGAAGACTGTTAATTTATATCTGGCATTGACATTTTGGGGTCAAATACTTTTTTTGTTGTGTGACAGGAGGTCAAATCTGTTGATTGTTATGTAAAGAAACCCTTTTTTGGGGTCAAATGGCATCTGAAATGTTATATTTATATGGATTTTACCCCCAAAAATGCAGAAACTTAAAAAAATAAATTGTTCAAAACTGACTAAAAACCTATTCTGTAACATTTAGAATGCCAATGAAGATTGTTTTCACTTCTGACTTAATATACTGTATCTGCTATGCCTATTAAAACTCAAACTTATGCTTAATTCTGAGTTAAAATCATGTTTTCCAGACGTACCCAAGTACATTTTTTTCTGTCTTAATTTTTGCCTCAAAACGCCATTATATGTGACATATTCAATTATTTTTTTTTTCAATAAATCTTCAAACCGGTGTAATAGGACTTCATGTTCTTTCTCGAAATAGATCAGACTTATGAAAAATTTGGTTTTTATTCAAATTTGAAAGGGTTGGGTTCTGTTTTTAAAGGTCAAATTACACCAAATCGGAAGTCTAATCCCCAGGGTTACATGCTGTCAGTTAGATAATAAACACATATGGTTCAGTGTATAATGCATATGATTTTAAAAATACAGTTTAAATGATATGTTTTGGTATCAATTTAAAGGTATATATGTAAGAAATAAGAAAAAATACAGTTTTAGGCACTACTTTAAAATAATTGGTTCCCAGCTTCATAACTTTTGGCCCATGTATTCATTCACAAAATGGCAGCCTCCATGCCCGTCAAAACCGGTGTGTTTATTCTAAGGTAAAACTTTTGAGTTACAACGCATAGAATTTGTTGACATGCTGTTTTTTCAAAAGGTTATGGCCTTATCTTTCCAACGATGTATGGTGATATATTAGAAAGTAGCTTGGTCATGGTGAAAATTGAAATCAAACATAGTATATTTTATATGTAACAATGAAGGAATTTATTTGCGCATGTGTAACCTTTATAGTAGGGTGGCGCGTATGAAAAATGTCGATCAGTGATCTCCCTTTTATGCAGACAGTCAGTCACAGCGTTGTTTTCGCACAAAGACAAATAACTCGAGAAAACGTATAAAAGCTTACAAAACCAGTGTTAAATATACGTATCGAGTTATATAAATCATGGATTAATACTTTAAAATAGATATACAGTAATGAACACTGAGTGTTATGTACTTCAACAGATCTTCAAGACGGATATAAATTCACGTCCACTCAGGTTTCGAACTTAAGCTCAACTGCCTGCTATTCTGCCTTATTGTCGAACGAAAATATGCCCAAAGAAGGTCAGTGACCAGAAATATGGTCATTAATGGCCATATATATGGGCACTAACGGCCAAACATGACTTATTGGTCGAACAACAAATATTTGGTCACAATAATGACCAAAACGGGTCAATACATGACGTCATTTATCAAACGTCATAACAATAAGACAAAATGGCGCCTAAATTAAAAATACAATAAAATATTTAAAGTGCCAAAATTGGATTTACTTTTATGTGAAACATCTTGAAACAACCAAGGAGTTCAACTTCCAAGGTGACTTTCTGGAAAGGAAATTTCCCAGAATTCAACAACACAAATGGCTACCAAAATTACAAGGTGCCAAATGGAGAAAAAGGTAAAGCTGGCGGTATGTACGAAATTATGAAACAAACAATTATGAAACAGCAAAACATTAGGAATGGATGAATGACTTCAAGATTATGATACTGGTGATATTAAGATTACATATACACAGTTGTAAATATTGTCAATTGTTATATCTAGTCAAAAAATGTCATCGGTTCGTACTTCAAAGGCTGTCAATAATTAAATAAAAAGGTAAGTTTTACTATAACACCTGGGGTGTATCAATATTAACACAAATACACACGCGCTCTTGGCTCTTGATAGTCAGTTGTTATTGTCATTATAATAGGGTACGAAACATGGGAAATGTTTGTAAAATATGTAATTATAATAATGTAATAATGAAACGTCTCTTTGACGAGAAAGTAGTTTTTGCACGCGCGTTTGTCACAAGTCTTGTATGGTGACGTCACTCATTGACCTGGTCATGACGTCTTGCCGGTACCTCACATAAACATGGCTTGCATCATACAGTACTGTTGCATACTTGCCGGGAACATGGAACACATGCTCATCTCGCGCGCTTGGTCTGAAAATAAACATGTCTCGCTGTTGACATAATGCTATTGAATTCGCTCGTCATATTGTTTTATTAGAGACGTAGTAGTGCAAGACAGTTCCTTGTACTCGCCGGTCCGGACCATCTCGCCGGTCCGAGACTCTGAATATATTATTTTTAATAAACCACTATCAATGCATGTCAGTTTAGGTTATTAAATTGAAATGTGTTTGAATATGTTTGTCCGTTTATTTACGACTAAATATGTTCAACATGTTTCCTGTTCATTAATGGGAAGTAGGTCATGTTTATAATTTATGATAGCAGTGTACCGATTTTTTTGATCAGAAAACACATAATTACATAATTCTTGTGAAAAAATTGAGCAGGTTTGAAAAATATGTTGAAAGTAGCTTATTCTTAATTTTCATTTAAAACAATTGGATTACTACATTAAGCAAAGTCACACATTTACTTCGACAAATTAATTATAGCACGCGAACCTGCGCATAGCAAACTACCTTGACAACCAATCAGAAGAGACGGACCGATGGGTCACACTTCACAAGAAAAAGTTCATTAGAGGGAGCAGAATCTAGGTTGTACTTTGCAAAATATTACCGATTTTCCAACTTTTTTGTTTGTATGTGAAATATTCGTTGACCAAACATATATATTTAACAATGTTTAAACTATACATAGATGAGTAGTAGTAGTAGTAGTAGTAGTAGTAGTAGTAAAAGTAGTAGTAGTAGTGGAATACAATACAGAAGTAGTAGTAGTAGTAGTAGTAGTAGTAGTAGTAGTAGTAGTAGTAGTAGTAGTAGTAGTAGTAGTAGTGGTAGTAGTAGTAGTAGTAGTAGTAGTAGTAGTAGTAGCAGTAGTTTAAACTATCCATAGATGAGCAGTAGAAGTAGTACTAGAAGCAGTAGTAGTAAAAGTAGCAGTAGTGGAATACAAGACAGAAGTAGTAGTAGTAGTAGTAGTAGTAGTAGTAGTAGTAGTAGTAGTAGTAGTAGTAGTAGTAGTATATTACAGATTGAACTACATATTCGTTGACCAAACATATGTACTTAATAATGTTTTAACTATGCATAGATCGATTTATGAATTAAGAGTGGCGGAATGACGGACCAACATGCTATAGTAGTAGTAGTAGTAGTAGTAGTAGTAGTAGTAGTAGAAGTAGTAGTAGTAGTAGTAGAAGTAGTAGTAGTAGTAGTAGTAGTAGTAGTAGTAGTAGTAGTAGTAGTAGTAGTAGTAGTAGTAGTAGTAGTAGTAGTAGTAGTAGTAGTAGTAGTAGTAGTAGTAGAAGTAGTAGTGGAATACAAGACAGAAGTAGAAGTAGTAGTGATTAGAAGTAGTAGTCGTAGTAGTAGCAGCAGAAGCAGTAGTATTAGTAGTAGAAGTAGTAGTAGTAGTTGTAGTAGTAGTAGTAGTAGTAGTAGTAGTAGTAGAAGTAGTAGTAGTAGTAGTAGTAGTAGTCGTAGTAGTAGTAGAAGTAGTAGTAGTAGTAGTAGTAGAAATAGTAGTAGTAGTAGTAGTAGTAGTAGTAGTAGTAGTAGTAGTAGTAGTAGGAGTAGTAGCAGTAGTAGTAGTATAAGCGGTAGTAGAAGTAGTAGTAGTAGTAGTAGTAGTCGTAGTAGTAGTAGGAGTAGTAGTAGTAGTAGTAATAGTAAAAGCGGTAGTAGAAGAAGTAGTAGTATACTTGCATGAACAACAAGTGTTGTTACATATTATTTACCAATAGGACATGATCTAGAAATAAAACGTTTACGATTGGTCCGTGTACCGTTTTCTTATTTTCAGATTTTAAGGTATCATTTACCTAGCTATAAATAGAATAAGGTATTTGTTGCGCGCGCATAATACCGGTTCCTGTGCATTGTGAGATATTCCACAGAGAAAACAGACGAAAAAAAAAAAAAAAAAAAATTGATGCAAAGCATCAAAGGGCGCTATAATATATTTATGAAGATGTGAGAAGGAAAATGATTTGTACATCTTATCACAAATAAGTGTTCGGTGATGTGTAACCAAAAACGACCAAGTTAAGTCAGAGTCGCAAACAAACGATTTAATATGATACAGTATTCAATCTATAAATAGACATTCTTTATAGGTTAGAAAACCAGTAAATAAAATCTCCACATGGTCCCATTGTAAAACAGTAAAATCTGCTGACGTCGTTCGCTACTTTTCTTCGATTCAGATATTGCGATTCTTGTCTCTTTGGAAAGATGGTTCCTTCTGCTTTCAAAATTTAACATAAAAAAGAAATGTTATGCTAGTTCTAACAAAATTCATCACGCTTGATTGCAGTCACCTAAGAAAAACAGAATGCACTCGCGATTTCGACAAGAACACATGCTTTCTTTAATGTTTGTTCTTTGAATCACAGCATATTTGTTCAGTATCATAATAAATATCAAAGGCAGCTAAGGGGTATAATAAATAATATATAAATAACACATAAATAATATCAACCATCGATATTACCGCCTCGGTTGATATAACATTTCTCGGGTTGATATTATTTATATCACTCTCTCAGCCATGTGTTATTTATTTTATTACACCGAGCAATCCGTAGAACACTTTGAAATGATAAGCTTTGTGATTTTGTTTTTCACCATTACTTTAATGAAGACTCTTCAGTAAATGGTACGTAAGCCGAGGCTTGACATTACCATTTCACAATACAATAGTTATCTAGTTAAAACATTGCAGAATCAGCCTACCGTACTTTCCAATGCTTCGCAGACATGACCTTTACCGGCATGACCATTGAGTGTGTACATCTATATTTAGACGTGTCAGTTTTAAAGATGGCGTGATCGATAGGAAGTTTCTACAGCGCGTTAGATTAAATCGGTTATAAACATGGCGAAATACGGGTGAACGTTACCGTGTGATTCAAAAAGGAATAATATACAGTTGATGGAAAGTGTTTAATGGATATTCAGATTACATAACGGATATATGTCATTATGTGTGGCATACTGTCAGTAATCTGTAAACAAATTGTGCAGTGACGACACAAACAAGTTTTCAATGGACTGTTATTATTACATAGGGTTGTGTTGTGTCGTGTTTAAACACAGAATTAAAGAAACCATGCATCGGTGATGTCTAAAATTATTATCCAATATTGATAATCGGATACAGGTTTGGATACAAAATACGAAATTAGAGATACGTTCTTACCAGTCATGGCGATTTCGAAAACACATCGCGTTTCTGGTTAGCACGCTTCACGTGAAAAATTGAAATATATAAGGCCATTCTGTTTTATATTATGTTTTATATTTTGTTAAGCGTCAACCTCATTTTGTAAAACCTAGCTACATATTCACAAAAACACACAACTCGTTTCGAAAAAACAAACCAATTTTCTTGACCTTGATAATAGAAAATGAAATAGTTTTGATGCTTTAATATCAGAAACAGCACATGAAACCTATTCAAAACTACCGACTAGTTAAAAGACTATCATTTAATAGAATATTGAAATATAACACAAAACTTTTCAAAAGTTGAGTTTACATATATTTTTCATAATAACAAAACAGTAATAGACATAGTCTTATATAATTATGTGTACATGTATGTTATACAAAGAGGTATATATTATATGCAAGTATTGTAAATATGTGGCACTATACACGAGCATTTCTTCAAAGACAACCACACTCAATTTCGACTGAATCCTAGTTTGTCGTTACTTTTTCACATTGTATGTATTTTTTTTCAAAACGATGGAACTCGAATGTGTGCATGTTGGCACCGCTTTGCTAGCGTTGCATGTTGCGTTCAAATTAACCTGCAATGATTATGATTAGTCCTCTCAAGGCTGCTCGCCAACTGTAACTGCTACACCAGTAAGGAAGAAAGTATTGCTTGCTAGATCACTATGGAATTTCTTGATATCACAGAAAAAGTTAGCTATTGGGTCTTTCATAAACTCAAGGTAAGTTAATTTGCGTGCAGCCGTGTGGCGACTCGTCTGTGGAACGTCCTCTCCATTGTCGGTAAAACCATGCATAGAGTTTGTGCTAACCTTATTGTCCATCTAACCCCTTGACTAAGAATAGTTGTGTCCAAGGAGAATGTACTGTAGCCTTTTTGTAGGTTTTGAAGCCATGACTCAAACGAATTTATACGGTACTGTCATTCTCAGTGATACGCCACTGATTAGGGGCTCGCTGTGTCAAATAAAGATACGAAGATTAAACAGTTACTGGACAAGAACTGTCTCGTCGTTCACAGGCTGAGAAAAACTCCTTTCCGAATATGTATGGTAGTATTGCCGTATATACTGATTTTTGAGTCTTGAATATGCGTGGTTAATTCGTTAATACCATTGCCTTTATGTCAGTAAGGAAGGAAAGCTCCGACTAAATTTGTAAAATGTGTTTTATTTACAAAACTGCACCATGACGATGTTGAAACAAAGGGCGACGACCATTGTATACATACGGTTAAACAACACCAATACTATTGGTACTATCAGAGTGACTAGACGTTCGTTCTTTAGCGCTTTTAACTTTTATCAATTTTTTTTTTTCGGCTGACGAAGCTTAAAACCTACGCGCACGCGGACGCTTAACAAAGTAATAAAACAGAATGGCCTAATGTTAAGCTTTGTGGATATTTATTGTAAAATGCTGTGGATCGACGTCAGCACTTTGGAGGTACAATTTGCATAGTCGTTCAATTTTGTTTTGTTTTTAAAAACAATCGCTGTTCTATTTTTAGCTACACGCGAGGGAGATATGAAAAGCTATTACCCTGGGATATAACTTTTGATCTATGGACAAAATACGCAGAGTGGTCACGTGAGGTGTAATAATAAAAAATATTGTCCCGCCCCTTGAAGGGTGATGTTAACCGAGGCCGATCATCACTCTCCTCGAGGAGCAATATTTACTACACCCCGCAACTGCCTGTAATATTTATAATTCACATTTGAATTTGCAAGCGCTTATAAAATGCATTGCGGAAAGCAAGTGACAGGCGGCAACAGGCTTATGCTAATTAAAGGCACTGACAAATGCTTAGTTTAGTTATAAATAGTTTTGATACCGACAGCACAATTTCTGTACTTAATTACATGTGTTGTGTTTAATCATTGGCGAAATGGATATGATATTTTTACTTTATTTGTATTCATTATTTGCATTTTATAGCTTTTAAGAATTAGTTCCTGAAAACAGCTTGAATTTCAAGCGAAACAAAAAGAAGTACTTGAACATCACCTAGCAAACGTATTCACAGGCAAAAAAAAACGTCTACACCAAACACAAATGGCTTTAATGGTAATTTATAAATCAGATTACAGCGTAATTAATGCATTGTTATTTTTATGAAAATTATGTCCTAACGGTTTAATGTAAATTTTATTTAACTTAATAAAAAAAAAATTCTGCATGGGTTTGCAGAAACTCTGTTTTTTCAATTGACAACTATTAACGCGAAATATAATAACTTCTTTTGTTTTATATTTTAAGATATATCACTATTTATGTGAGAGCGTATGTGTATAGAAATCCTTTAGTAGTGAAAATGAACGCTACAATAGCTCCTTGAAACAGACTCCTACCTCCAAGACTTCCGCTCATAGCGCTCATCTGTAGGAAGGGGTTCCCACCGCCTCCTCGCCTTCCCGCTCCCCGACCCATGGCCGCGGACGAGGATGACATTCCACTTCCGCCGCCAAGCATCGCCGACATGCCCGTCGGGTAAACCGCACCTCCGGTGGAGCCACCACTTCCGGTAGAGGAATCAAAAAGCATGTTTCGCAACAACATCATAGTGAAAATATCATTCTGAGCTTGTATGGCTGCTATGGTGCAAGCCAGAACCACCAAAACGACCACTGCCCTCATATTGAAGCTGGTCGGGCGACGAATGCACATGACGTGAATTGAAAATCCTCTTATCTCGACTGTTCACTTTCAAATACACAAACGCGCTTATTACAAGCTGCATTGGTTTCGACTTAAATCAAACTGGCGAGTCACGTGGTGCTCTTCTTGTCTGAAACAATTTGAATGGATGACAACTGAGTGTTGCGCAACATCATGCTGAGAAACGGTATAGAAAACCAATACCAAGTGGTTGAAGGTAGGATACACAACCATGTGATTGCAATTAAGATGTTATTTGGTTTTTAGTTTCATGCGGAAAAACTTAAATCCACACTGCTTGCACTGCAATGCTTTGAACGTAGCCTTACCATTGGCTTTCACTACAAAATTAGGCAGCACATGTGATTTACGAACATTAAGTTTAATAAAATTGTATGTTTTACACAAATGCATTCATCTTATACATTTTTATAGTTTCCAAATTCTTGAAAGAAATCATTGAGGCTTGTCCATAAATTATCGAAACTTTTGTTGTACAAGTGTATGTTTCTTTAAATAAAAAAAAAGATCAATACTAACAAGACACAACCTACAAACAAAGGAAGCAACAAACGAAACAAATAAACAAATAAAACACCAATAAAACATGAATGACTTAAACAGTAGTTTTAAAAGCTATTTAAAAGTACATGATGGACCGTTACTTAAATGTACGTACGGAACACATGCGAGAAATGGATATTATATTATATCAATATATTTTCGCCTCTGAAACGATATATTTCATATACCGGTGCAAATGTAAAAAGTAAAGACTCTTGTTTGAAAAGGTGTGCATATTTTTGCGAAATACCATCGATATGCCCCATACATGACTAAGGCCGATATTCCATGTTTCCGTTCTGCGACTGCATTGTCCGGCTTCGTTCGTCCGATTATTGGACGAAAACGCGGAACTAGCGAAATTTAATAGGGAATACAAATATGTAGCGACTTTTAACGGACAGTCGGACACGCTGATGACACATAGAAGAACGAACTTATTGAAATAGTGGAGAAAAGTTATCTGTTATAAGAAATAACTTGCAAAAACTACAGTGGCTCTGAAAATGCCAATCATTGGTCATTGCTCAGCTTTATTGAGATTCTCGATATATATGAATTTTCAAGAAACACCACCTAATTTTAGTTTAATAACGATAACTTATATATTTATACCATATTTTAGAGAGTTTTCATTGTTTTGACGTATTCAATAACTAATATCAGAACGGGAACAGGTGGGCGGAGCCTAATATGTAAGCTTACTGTAGTAGCAATAAGTAGCCTGCGATGTATTGAAATTTAGATGTAATTTATGCGCACTCGACTTTTTGCACTGAACGATTGCACAGAGTGGACACATTGCGAAAGAGCTAAATTTGGAATGACACGCATGTCAAGCATGTCAGACATCACTTGACGTTTAGGAACTGCCCATTGGGATCGGCATCGTAGAACGTTTCGATGTGATTGGTAAATATGGTATAAAACACCTGTAGCTCACTTTGAATTCATTATTAAATAACTAAACTATTTTGGTCGAAGTGTGCAACAACTTTTATAGAATCAAGAGATGCTGCGATCACTTACAACAATATCAGATTTGTTCAAACATTTAAAACGTGTTTGTTATGACATATTCCATTTTAATTAGGATGTTATTTAACTGAAATTGAGCCCCAAAACGGCAGAGGTCTCATGTAAATGTTCGAAAATACTGTTAAAAATATTGCAAACCTAAAAAAATAAATTTACGTTTCTTAAAAACATAATTATTCAGTGCGTGCGTGTTGTCGATAAAACATCATGACTTTCGTGAATGTTAACCGTGACAATCACATAAATAACAGCTACAAAGTGCGTATGTATGAGTAAGCAATGTTGCTGTCTTTGTTCGTAACATCCTTACTTTTGACATAATGTATGTTGTTGTCTTAACAACAAATAATGGTGTTATTTATAACACACTGTTCTTTTGTATGCGTGAATTAATGATGCGTGGTTTTCGCTAGTGGCTCCATTCTATAAATAGCGAAGACGTCACTTACACTGACCTCTGTATACCAGACTACGCGAAACCTCTAAATCTGCTGTCAAAAACCATGATTTTGTTACCTGAATACCACAAATTCAAAACATGATATACACTGTTAAATAAGTGAATATGATTCAACTTTTGTCAGAAATCTTAATGTTTTATCAGACACCCACTAGTTTTGTCAGACATGTCTAACTGTGTGACAGCTTTCGCGTGTTCTGTTATACAAGGCGACACACGAGCCCATGTTAACTTTTCTCTAGATACACAGCGGTAAAAAGGGTTAGTGTAACAGTAAATGAAAAACAGTAACTTTAATAAATGCATTTTTCTACAAACAACGTTTTTTTTTTATCAAACGAAAGTTGCCTGTTATAAAGATACAAATGCAATACTGTTTGTTTACTCTTTGTACAAGTATATTCGATGGCAAAATAGTCCGTCAGAGCAACAGTTCATGTGGTCGACCAGCAGGGCATACGAGCGGTTAGCCGATTACCTAGTTTTATCCTGTTTCTACCTCCAATAGTGACCTAAAAACGGTGTCCGGATAAATTTCCAGTCAACAGGAAGTTGCAAGGTTTATCCTGCAATTAGTGTATTCCTACGCGCACAAAAACCACATTGTCCAGAATGGCACATCATAAGATGAAATAATTGTCTAGTTACATAGGTTTTAAATCGATAAAACATTCGTGTAGTCTAGTTTTACATATCTTCTAGCTTCCGTATAAATCCGCATTATCCTCACATGGCATTATCGATAAACTTGTTAACAACTCAATCCTCCTTCCATGCCATTCCAAAACACTTGATGCACGCCTTGTCTACAATTGTTTAGCAAGCGGTATGTAGACATCTACCTGATTATTGATGACTTAAAACATCTACCTGAAAAATGATGCCTTTAACAGTTGCCTTCTGTAGACATCTACCTGATGAATGATGACTTAAAAGGTTGATTTCTGTAGACATCTACATGATAAATGATTACTTAAAGGGTTGATTTTGTAGACATCTACATGCTAAATGATGACGTAAAGAGTTGATTTATGTAGACATCTACATTATAAATGATGACTTAAAGGGTTGACTTCAGTACACATCTACATGATAAATGAGGTCTTAAGGGGTTGACTTCGGTAGTCATCTACATGATAAACGATGTCTTAAAGAGTGGATTTCTGTAGACATCTACATGATACATGAAGTCTTATAGGGTTGACTTCGGTAGATATCTACATGATAATTGATGACTTAAGGGTCGACTTCGGTAGACATCTACATGATAAATGATGCCTTAAGGGGTTGACTTCTGTAAGGGTTGACTTCGGTAGACATCTACATGATAAATGCTGACTTAAAGGGTTGACTTCGGTAGACATCATACATGATAAATGATGACTGAAGAGGTTGACTTCAGTAGACATCTACATGATAAATGATGACTTAAAGGGTTGACTTCTGTAAGGGTTGACTTCGGTAGACATCTACATGATAAATGATGACTTAAGGGGTTGACTTTGGTTGACATCTACATGATAAATGATGACTTAAAGGGTTGACTTCGGTATACATCTACAATCTACATGATGAATAATGACTTAAGGGGTTGACGTCGGTAGACATCTACATGATAAATGATAACTTAAGGGGTTGACTTCGGTAGACATCTACATGATAATTGATGTCTTAAACGGTTGATTTCTGTAGACATCTACATTACAAATGATGACTTAAAGGGTTGACTTCGGTAGACATCTACATGATAAATGAAGACTTAAAGAGTTGATTTCTGTAGACATCTACATGATAAATGATGACTTAAAGAGTTGATTTCTGTAGACATCTTCAATCTACTTGATAAATAATGACTTAAGGGGTTGACGTGGGTAGACATCTACATGATAAATGATGACTTAAGGGGTTGACTTCGGTAGACATCTACATGATAAATGATGACTTAAAGGGTTGACTTCGGTAGACATCTACACGATAAATGAAGACTTAAAGAGTTGATTTCTGTAGACATCTAGCTGATAAATAATGACTTAAAGGGTTGAATTTGGTAGACATCTACATGATAAATGATGACTTAAAGAGTTGATTTCTGGAGACATCTACATGATAAATGATGACTTAAAGAGTTGATTTCTGTAGACATCTAACTGATAAATAATGACTTAAAAGGTTGACTTCCGTAGACATCTACATAATAAATGATGACTTAAATAGTTGATTTCTGTATACATCTACATGATAAATGATGACTTAAAGGGTTGACTTTGGTAGACATCTACCTAATAAATGATGACTGAAGGGGTTGACTTCGGAAGACATCTACATGATAAATGATGACTTAAAGGGTTGACTTCGGTAGACATCTACCTAATAAATTATGACTGAAAGGGTTGACTTCTGTAGACATCTACATGATAAATAATGACTTAAAGGGTTGACTTCGGTAGGCATCTAACTGATACATTATGACTTAAAGAGTTGATTTCTATAGACATCTTCATGATAAATGATGACTTAAAGGGTTGACTTCGGTAAACATCTACATGATAAATGATGACTTAAAGGGTTGACTTCGGTAGACATCTTCAATCTACTTGATAAATAATGACTTAAGGGGTTGACGTGGGTAGACATCTACATGATAAATGATGACTGAAGGGGTTGACTTCGGTAGACATCTACATGATAAATGATGACTTAAAGGGTTGACTTCGGTAGACATCTACATGAAAAATGATGACTTAAGGGGTTGACTTTGGTAGACATCTTCAATCTACATGATAAATAATGACTTAATGGGTTGACGTCGGTAGACATCTACATGATAAATGATGACTTAACGGGTTGACTTCGGTAGACATCTACATGATAAATGATGACTTAAAGGGTTGACTTCGGTAGACATCTACATGATAAATGATGACTTAAGGGGTTGACTTCGGTATACATCTACAATCTACATGATGAATAATGACTTAAGGGGTTGACGTCGGTAGACATCTACATGATAAATGATAACTTAAGGGGTTGACTTCGGTAGACATCTACATGATAATTGATGTCTTAAACGGTTGATTTCTGTAGACATCTACATTACAAATGATGACTTAAAGGGTTGACTTCGGTAGACATCTACATGATAAATGAAGACTTAAAGGGTTGACTTCGGTAGACATCTACCTGATAAATGATGACTTAAAGGGTTGACTTCGGTAGACATCTACATGATAAATGATGATTTAAAGAGTTGGATTTTGTAGACATCTAACTGATAAATGATGATTTGAAGAGTTGATTTCTGTAGACATCTAACTGATAAATGATGATTTGAAGAGTTGATTTCTGTAGCCATCTGCATGATAAATGAAGACTTTAAGGGTTGACTTCTGTAGACATCTACCTAAAAAATGATGTCTTAAAGAGCTGCCTTCTGTAGACATCTACCTGATAAATGATGATTTAAAGAGTTGATTTCTGTAGACATCTAGCTGATAAATAATGACTTAAAGGGTTGACTTTGGTAGACATCTACATGATAAATAATGATTTAAAGGGCTGTATACTGTAGACATGTTGATGATAATTGATGACTTAAGGGGTTTAATTCTGTAGACATATTCATAATAAATGATGACACATAATGTTATGTTCTTTTGACACCTACCCGATACACGAAGACTTGAAGAGTTGTCTTCTATAGACATCTACCGGATAAATGATGTCTTAAAGAGTTTACTTTTGTAGACACCACCCTGATAAATGATGACTCAAAGAGTTGACTCCTCTAGGCATCTATCTCATGAATGATGACTCAAAGAGTTGACTTCTTTATGCATCTATCTCATAAATGATGACTGAAATAGTTGACTTCTGCACACATCTACCTGACAAATATGACTCAAAGAGTTGACTTCTGTTCACATGTACCTGATAAATGATAACTAAAAAAATTGACTTCTCTAGACATCTACCTGATAAATGATGACTTAAAGAGTTGATTTCTGTAGACATCTACATGATAAATAATAACTTAAAGGGTTGACTTCGGTAGACATCTACATGATCAATGATGACTTAAAGCGTTGCCTCATGTAGACATCTACATGAGAAAGGATGTCTTAAATAGTTTATTTTGTAGACTTGACTTATGTAGACTTCAACCTGATAAATTAAAACACACTTGATTTACTTCTTGAGACACCAACCTGATAAATGAAAACTCAAAGAGTTGCCTTCTGTAGACATCTACCTGATAAATGAAAATGTATAGAGTTGACTTCTGTAGACATCTTCCTGATAAATGGGCACTTAACAGTGTTGACTTCTGTAGACATCTACAAATAAATTAAAAATTAAAAGAGGTGTATTCTGTAGACTAGTTTATGTATAATGACTGAAAGGAAAGTGGACGGTAAGTTAAGATGAACCCTAGCTAAATAACGCATGTTATGTGTGTTAGAATCGTTAAATAATCGTAGCTTTAAGTTTATCGAAATATTTTTGCAGGGCGCTTAGTATTCACAATATTAAAATGATTTTTATTGTTTGCGTGTATTTCTATGTTAATGATATAGAAACTTCATCATGTGATGACACGGAACGTGTCCCAACACCCCTACATTATTTTATTTAGAGATACACCGAAAGGTGCGACGAATTTTGAATCATAGCTTCGATTTCCATGTATTTATTTTTTTACTGAAATATCTGCTTGGGAAGGTGGATTTTCCGGAGGAAACCACCTGTCTGGTATGCTGACAAAAAATCAAATACACGCGCCGGGCGGGAATTGAACCCGTGTCACCTAGTTGAGAAACTAATGTGACAGCCACTGCGCTAGCCGGGCAGCATTCAAGTTACGATTTTGTCTACTGTTACTTTGCCCTATTTGCAGCACTATTTACCGCTATATTTAAACAGGTTACACAGGAAGTTCGATAACGTTCCTAAAACATATGAGGCGTGTCGTGGGAAAACCGGGCTTAATGCATGTGCTTAAATGTGTCGTCCCGGATTAGCCTGTGCATTCCACACAGGTTAATGCAGGACAGCACTTTTCACCTACAGTGAATTTATGTTTAAAAGAGACTTCCGTCAAACAGAAAATACCTACTGCACAGGCTAATCCGGGATGACACTTAACGCACGTGCATAAAGCCCGGTTTTCCCATGACACGCCTCATATCAACAAATATGAGGCGTGTCGTGGGAAAGAAAGTTTGAGAGAAAGTTTTCATAAAATAAACGATGATGTAATATCTTAAGCATACTTCCGGTATAAAAATAATAACCTGTCTTGCCTTGTCTACCAATTATAAATTGTCCTTTAAATTGTCCTGGATCCAGAAGGCATGACCACCAACAGTATCATGTCCAGCCTTCCCAGAAAAAAATCATGCAAATCCCCTTGCGAAAATTTGTAACATACATACAGGCGGACATATAAACTGTCTCACAGACAAACAAACAGTAGTAAAAATATACCTCCCTGGCAGAGGTTAAATTAGCTGCTATTTCCAGCTATATACGTTTTTTTCGGCGTAGCTGTCTACGATCACTTTTGACCTAGATTTCTTGCGATAATTATGCAGCAAGAAAATTGAATGCCAGTAGAATTGGGCAAATTTTCTTATTTTAGGGAATGCAGACTTCAAACAATGGTTTAACGTATATCAATAGCTATTGCATACTTTTGGGGATTAAAAATTTACATAATTGTTTACATAAGCGGTGAAAATTAAAGTTATAAACATATCTTCGACATACATTCTAGAAATGAACATAATTATGAACAATTGTACTCATTGTATGTCATGATCAGAATGTTATATTCATTCACATAATGAAATAACTATATTGTTTAGCCGACATAATCGGCGCGCTCTATAAATAGCAATTACAATGCTACAATTCACGGGGATATGCTGTCCGGCTAGCGCAGTGGTTGGTACACGCGATTCTCACCTAGGCGGCCCGGGTTCGCTTCCCACTCCCGGCGCATGTGAGTTTGTATGGTGGTCACCATACCGGACAGGTGGGGTTTCCTCCGGGTACTCCGGTTTGCCCCCACAGCACAAGACCACACCAAAATTAAATATCTTTCAGTAAAAAATAAATAGCTGGAAATTGCAGCTATGATTCAAATTCAAGACTCTTATAGAGTCCGAAAAATCTAGTGACCGAGAAGTCTTCTTAGTAGGGACCGAAAAATCTGGGGTCCGAGAAGTCACAACTTGGTCCTCTTGTATTATACTTAGGGCAAAAAAATGACATTTCAATATTAATTTCTACGCCGATTGTCTTTTTTAAAGACATTTCTTGTTTACAAATACAGTGTTACCCCCAATAAACGCCGCGGGAAACATGTACTGCTAGAACGGTACTGCTCCACGAACCAACTCGGTATCATTCGACAGCGCTCGTTTATTTCCGTATTGAATCACGGAAACGAATTTTAAACTATAGATCTCTCATTTAAGCCTTAATTCCCCCTCCTAAAATTTTAAATAATTAAACAAAATTAACACCACTCGAACTAACATCGAATGAATTTTCCAAACCCGTTTGTACTTTTCTGACAAACAAGGGGAAGTTTATTTTTTTATGCGATAAAGTTGAAAAGGCACCATATTTCCGACCGAGGTTCTATTGAGTTCTATAGGAAATAGGGTGATGTTACAAAAGTGCAAATTTCCCCGCCTAAATTTTAAAATAAAATAAAATAAAAGGTTTCGTGTTAAAGACCATAAATTATCTTTTCAAATCCGCTTGTACTTTTCTGAGAGTAAAAAACTAAAGAAGTTACTGCAAATAATATTTAACGCTCAAATCAATGTAAAATATACGTGAGCAGTATCGATTTTTGCGCCGCGCTGAGAAGCGAGATCGTTGCACATGGTTAAATTGTGTCATGTGCTGTGGGGAAAGCCCGAGTACTCGGAGGAAACCCACCGGTCCGGTATAGTGACCACCAACGAAACTCGTGTATCAAACCCGAGTTGCCGACCAGTTTCCATGCACTAAGCTGCGTGAATATAAACTTGAAAGAAGAAACACCATTCCAAGTTTTCAAATTATAACAGTTCTCGCCCTTTGGTCGAGATGTTTCTATGATTTTATATTGCGCTGAGATATATATGCATATGGCTGTAATTTATATACATACATGTATCTTATGCTAAAAAAAATAATGAATTGTTTCTCAGGCAGCGCCGCAACGTTTTTTTTATGGCCCTTCACGAATTTGATTGGCTGCCAAACTAATAAACTATAAATTGAATTTAATCTGTACTTATTTACCTATTTCGATAAGTAATTACATAGTGCCAATAGAAAAGAGCAGGAGAAAAAATAAATAAAATAAAAAATATTTCAATAAAATAAAAATCCGCCCTCCCTCCTGATTTTTCGAAAAAAGTGCCTGAGAAATAATTCAATAATTTTGTTTTGCCTGATAAAGTGGTGCCAGTGGTTTACTAAAGCGTAAAATACGTACAATATAGCCGTATCATACCGGTGTCCAACTTTAGTTATACTTGTTATGACTGAGTACATTTATAAGTCGAAAATGTAACTGTGTTATTAAAAAAAAAGTAAAAACTGCATTGTATTATTAAAGTTTGAAATATGATGACAAATAATATATTTGAATAAACATCGATCGCATCGAATTAATGCATTTGTGAGATAATTATACTTAAAAATCGTTCAACATGTGTCCGATCATTTTTTACAATGATGCAAATGAGTTTTAATTTGAGGCGTTTCATGTCGAAACCCGGCCTTAATGCATGTGCGTAAAGTGTCGTCCCGGATTAGCCTGTGGCCGCACCCTAACTCTAATCCGGGACGACACTTTCCGACTACAGTGGATTTAGGTTTAGAAGAGACTTCATTGAAACTGAAAATACTATAAAAGCGAAAAGTGCGGTTCTGGATTGGCCTGTGCGAACTGCACAGGCTAATCCGGGACGACACTTTACGCACATGCATTAAGCCCGGATTTCCAACGACACGCCTCATTTCTACTTTCACATGCGTAGAATAGGCTTTGTAGGATCATATCTTTCACAAATAAAATTGTTCACACACATGTGAAGAATAGGATCTCATTTGTCATATTTTGAAGCGCGAAAAATGTGATTGGCCACAACACGGGATATATGTGAGGATCATAGATTAATTTGATTTAATTGCCTATAAAGAACTGGATGCGATCACAAACTTTACAGAAAATGTGAAGAATAAGACTGTGAAGTGTGAAGAATAAGATCTCAATTATCACACCTACAACGAATGAGATCCTATTTTTTACAGATGTGAAAAATATGATTTGTGAAAAATCCTACACGGCTTCTTTACCAGTGCACAAGTGAGCGTACATGATTATAAAAACGTGATTGAATGAAAGTCACATGAACTAAAGAAACGTGATTGAATGAAATTCACAAGAACTAAAGATATACTACTCAAATTTGGAGAAGTCTTTTTTTTCAAATGTTGCACAAATGCAGATCCTTATCAAATTTTCCGTAGTATAGATTACTGACGTTATCATTTCTTTACTGAATTTAACCTTTCGTATTTCATATTTTTATAACTGTCAAATATATGATTTATTTTTGCAATAAACCACCAACAATTCTTGGAAAGGAAAATCCTAGTGTACTGCAACACTTATCAATGCGGCTGGCATTTTCGTTTGTTTCCATACCACTTATTGACACAGATTTTCTTCAAAAAAATATGGAATGCTATTACACATGCAAATGCATCTACGAAACAAAAGTTGAAATCAACACATATACGATATTAAAAAAGGTTCCCAATCGAATATGACATTTTTTAATGTTGAGATTTACACAGTGTTTCACAATTTTTGGATATCCGTTTTTATTAAATCAGACAGGAAGAAAGTTACTGGAAATACCGAAATCTACCTCTACCGGGTTATTCTTCTTCCGCTATGTTAAAATGCGGATTCGCTTAAATTTAAGCCGCTGTCCATGGAATTTAATTCAATACATCGTAATTTAGTAATAGTTCTTATAAACGTTTATGGTGTTTATTCTTCTGAAATCTGTTTCTTATTTACGAAAGGCACTTTGTTTAAGAGCGCTTAGTACGAACGGAATATACAATAATGTGCATACTGGTTTACTCAAGAGTCATCACCATGTATCGCATAGAGAAAATAGACGATAGCAAGTTACCAAAATGTTATTTATTCACCGATATCATTGCTTTTTTG
This sequence comes from Congeria kusceri, assembly GCA_027627225.1. Classification (NCBI taxonomy): domain Eukaryota; kingdom Metazoa; phylum Mollusca; class Bivalvia; order Myida; family Dreissenidae; genus Congeria; species Congeria kusceri. The sequence goes on from CM051033.1 coordinate 64,209,569, forward strand.
TTGTATTTTGTTCTGTATAATGCCCATTACAAACAATTTCTGCAAACTTTTATTTGTATTTATATATTTCTGGACTGCTGCATTAAAACCCGGGCACGATCGTCAAAACAATAGTAAATATATGGGGTTTTTTGGCATTAAATCAAATTCGTGGCGGGCAATAAAAAACGTTGCGGCACTGCCTGAGAAACAATTTATTATTTATTAGCCGTAATTGTGGAGTACCCCGTTCAGCACTCTCCTAGTCATAACATGTTTTACTAATTGTTAAACTACTTTTATATCAGATGAATTTACTAATGTATTTTACGGACATTTAACATAAAAACGGTGGTTTGATCATGTTTAGATTAACACAAATACGCAGTGTGTTTGAATAAGATTTTACATGAGCCCCGTGTTTTTATAGTGAAAACGTTTTTGACAGTTTTAATTTGTTTCCTTTTTTTATTTGGTTAGGGGTACGTGCGTGCGTGCGTGCGTGCGTGCGTGCGTGCGTGCGTGCGTGGGCACTCTTGTGTCAGTCTTAAAACTCCTGGTTCAGGATTCAAGGGTAGAAACAACATCACAAAAAAGGTAATTGATTACCCGTTATTTTGTTTATAAAATATATAACATAAAGTGAAAGAGAACGGCATAATGGTGACAATGAACTATAATAACAAGATACAAGTGCATAAGATGAACATGTGATTTCAGTGAGAGGCGGCGATGTAATGTTTTTTAAGTTCGTTTTTTTTTTTTACTTTACTGTCTTTAAAATATCGTTTAATATACTTTATTACAATACCTGCCGTTATTTGACATAACTGTATATGGTACAGGTTGAATAGAAATATACAACAAGTAACGCATTGGCAGCTTATTTTTCAATGTACTTCTCTTAGAATAAATAAATAAAAAGATAAATATCGATACAACGCAGACGAAGAAACGTTCATTAAATAATGTCCCCATCGACTGCGGACGGCGTAACAAATAATTGCCGTCGGGTCGACCACGAAACGTTGGCACGTTTGTTTTTCATGCAGGAACCATGGTGACGTCATTTCTGTGACGTCAGATGACGTTACGTAGTTAACGTTGGAAGACGGTTGGTAAGTCAGGATGAATAAGGTCTCTGGTACAGTGTGTCATTAGAAGCCAAAGAGGCCAGAGCCGGTAAAGGCACCCATGACACATAACTGTCTCATATCACGTGGGTAAAAAGAGCACATGGTCATGTCTTGCATTTGATCTGAAAATGTATAAATCGGTTTCTATAGCAACAAATTATTGTCGATTAACGAAAACATTTATTGCCAAGGCTCGTGGTTTTAGGTTTTCTAAGACTCGTCAAACAGACTTGCCTTTATTCAAAACTACCCTAGTATTTTCTTTATCTTCTAATAATTAAATGAAATATTGAATGCCAAATTGTGGAGAACAGCAAACATTTAGCACTGAAGAAAATCAACGAAATGAACGGTGCGAGTTAGTTGAAAATTAAATGTTGTTATATATTGAGAGGCCATCCGAATTGAACGCTTCTGCATATTAGCGCATTAACCATTAAATGTATCAAACATATTATTTTCAAAGTTTAAAGGGCTATGTCTACAAATAACATAGTTTCATATTGCACTATAAATAATATTAGATAAATGCTATTCTAAGACATGTACATTTAACAGATAAAATCAAAACAGAAAAAAAGGTTTGAAAAAATTAAAACTCCAAGCTCTTATCGAACTCACGGCTTAGGCATCGTACTTCGAAATGACAAAAGACAGCGCTTGAACCAACTGCGCTATTTTGCTTTTTAAAGAAACATGTGTAACTATGGTTATACAAAATACTCACAATTCTGACGTCAATTTGTAAACAAGAAAAGGGCCAAACAAACACGACCCATATTATAAATTGAATTTTTTAAATCAGAAAATGCGAAAACTCTTTCTCCATTAAGTATACCTTATTTTGACCGTTATTATATGTTATTAATATCTTAATTTGAGATATTGTTTTTAGAAATTACCCCCTTGATGTCGTTTTCGTTGACAATGTCCCTTTAGCTATCTGCAGACATGTAGAATTAAGTTTAAAACATATATATTAATAAATAAAATCTCTTTACTAAAATCTGTGGACTGATGTTTTAATGAATAATAGGTGTACATGAACTGTAATATGAGATTAAACCTTCATAACAAGATGATTAATGCAACTGCTTATACTACATATGCGGCGTGTCGTGGGAAAACCGGGCTTAATGCAAGTGCGTAAAGTGTCGTCCCGTATTAGCCTGTGCAGTCCGCACAAGCTAATCCAGGACGGCACTTTCCTCTTACAGTGGTTTCATGTTTAGAAGAGACTTCCTTGAAACAGAAAATACCATAAAAGCTGAAAGTGCCGTCCTGGATTAGCCTGTGCGGACTGCACATGCATTAAGCCCGGTTTTTCCACGACACGCCTCATATTAGTATGTTGTTTAAAAAAGACTATTATTGTTATTTATGACAACTGTTTGTTTGATGTTGACTAAAAACATTTTCATTATAAACACTAAACAATACAAGTTTAGTTATATCTTAGTGTGCCGTTTAACTCATCGGTGCTATCCGATAACAAAACTTTTTAGCCGCAGGTAAAATACTGAGTAATGTTATATAGTGGTCATTTTTTGCCAAAACAACGTCGAAATTACTTTGACACTAGCCATGCACCAAAAGTTACACCAAAATCATCGAACGGCTTAATAATTAGACTAGTGTATTCGCGTTTCGATATATCAATCTTCTGTTGCATAAATTCCACAAATATTGGACCGACAATTAAGAAACGAAACAATCCTTACCTCCGAAAGTTCCGGTCATGGCTCCGAGCCCGAACATGGGGTTTCTTTGTTGGCCACCAAACATACCAGACAAATCGAATGGATTTCCGGCACTGCTGGTTTGTGCACCGGCGGCGCCTGTTGTAGCAGCGTTACCACTCGTGGGCGTTTCAGGCTGATTAAATAATCTGCTCATCATCAAATAATTCATCATATCCTGACCATTTACATGCGAAACTGAGGCCGCCACTGCGAACACAAACAGAACTACAGCGAACTTCATTTTCGAGATGTTACAAATGATCCTTCGATGCGTCTCCCAGCTTTTCGACCTCTGTGTTACTGTTACAACCCAGAGTCTGCCTTTCGACGGCAGAAGTGACGGCTTAAATCAGGACGGGCTGTCACGTGCACGTTACAGCGTATCGTTTGGCGGTTTCGGATGACAAAACACGTTAACGTAATTAGCAATCATGGAAACGAATTCAGTAATAGAAACGTGTCAAACAGGTACAATTCAAATTGACTACTTTTGAGGCCCGAACAACAAGTTTGTAAGTTTTAAGAATATTATCAACTCCAGACTGCAATTGCTCATATATTAAGCGCCTAAAAGCGTCGAATAACAAATGCATATGTATATTTTTGTGTGAACAATAAATAGAGTGCTTCTTTATGCCTTATCGACAAAGTATTTAATCAACGATGTTTTTGGTAAGTAAAAACCGCCAACAACAAAAATGGATGATACTAATTTGGTTAAATTTAAAGAACTTCTTCATTGATTTCTATAAATTAATTTTTAGTGATTTCAGCACTGTTCAATGATTGTGTTTCATAATCAGTATACCGTCTTGCACTGATTACTTTTCGTTCTGTGTTATTAATTTAGTGGTTTTAATAAGTTATTTTCTGTCAATAAACTTCAATATTTCACCAATAAGGGTAGTGATGACAATATCTCCTCTAAATCTAGTGAGCATATCTATTTTAATGATTTGAATATACTCGTATATTCCTTCTTAGAATTTCGTTATCGTCATTCTTTTGTGGATTTCTAGTAAACATTACTTCTCACAGAAAGTGGTATAACTATCAATTTTAATGATGTCAAATGCCTAATGTTCTTTTAAGTAATTTTAGTGAGTCAATTTTTTATTTCAAGTGGGTATTTCTACTTTATTGATTTTAGCAAGTATGTTTCTCGGTTTAACTGCATAGTGTTTATTTCACGCTTATGTTGTTTAACATAAAAGGACTGAGTCAACCGAGTTGAAAGAGAGCTATGATCTTTTCAAGTTGGATGAAGGATAGGAATGATATTTGATCATTTCACTAAATGGATGTTAGAGACTACTTTTTTCTGTTTGCAACAAATCTTTCTCTACACTGGAAAAGTTCATTATTATATATAATAAACATGATATCAAATGTAGCTGCAATCGTGTGCAGCTATAAAAACAAGAGCTGTTTGTGCACAAGTGAAAAGGAATCTTTAAAATATCAAGTTTGATGAAGATCAGTTGAAAACAGTTGGACACAGAGAGCGGAAACTGATAAAAAGGCTAATTTTAGATAAATAAAGGGCCACAACTCTGCAGTTCCGAGTGCGATATGGTTTATCCTCGAACTAGGCTAAGTTATTATGATCTCAAAAATTTAGGTGAAGTTTGGTCAAGACCGCATGGCAACGGTTTGTCTTAGAGAGTGGAAACGGCTACAAAGGCCAATTTTAGATAAATCAAAGGCCGTAACGCGACAATTTCTGCGGAAATTTGTCTAATAATTGAACTTGTCCGAGATATTATGCTCAAAAACATTTTCAAGTTCAAGTTCAAGTTTGGTGAAGATCAGATTAAAACTGTTAAACTGTTGAGCGGAAACGAAAGCGGTCTACCGAACGACAGACATTAGCAAACCAATGTACTCCGCCATTTAAGATGGGGGCATACAAATATGTATTACAAAAACTTGAACATTTAGCGACGCCGGCATGTAAATGTGTGTCATTAAATATAATTAACCGAAATCTATTTTTCTTTCAGACTATATATACCAAGTAACATAAGTTGTGCAACAAAACTAACACTTGATATATTTTATTGAGTCATCATTTAATAAACAGCATTTCATTGCTTGTTATAGTACTGGTCCTTCCCTTTAAAAACAATGAACTAGTGAATATCAACATTGCGCTTGGTGTAAATATCACAACAATATAATAAAATACAACCAATAAACAATGTTGTGTTTTCACTTGAAAGATGCATTCTATATGTACTAACATCCTAGCTGTTGTAAAACTTTGTTTCCTAAGTACATATTATCATAAATCTCCAATACACTCCTCCCGGTTTGCTTTAGTCATTATCATCCCCAACAGCGGACGGGCCTTACTACAACAATCGTTTACGATTTTGCAAGTCAGTCATTAGGTCTATAATTTATTTCACCACCTCGAGTTTACGACTACAAGTCAAGATTTATCTCGATGTCATCCGTTTGAAACGTTTGACTGTTTTGTCATGAATCCTGTTCACCTTTGACACGCCGGAAAGCTAAATGACAGGGATGCTAATTACCCTGATAAATGGCCTACCCTGAAGATGTGAACTTGGTTCACGTGCAATATCGTTAATCGTATTATGTAGCCATGGGCCAGCGAGATACATAGATACATACCCCCGCGTGAGGTACTATCGTGATGTTGCCAACGTGTGGTCTGTAGTTGCGGTGTAGTGCTTTTGAGTACTTTAAATTATCAAGTGTGCCAATAAAAAATAGGTTAGCTCTTTTATTAATAACCTTAACGTTCTTTTCATGACTCTTAACCACGTACTAGTAGGTTTTATAGGTACGACAAGTAATTAACTTACGACCATACACCACAAGCGGTTTGGAGTTGCGGTATTTCCCAATACCTGTACAAATAATTATAGAAACCCATTCTTTATTTAAAATATCCATTGTGGCGTTTGTACCTGTACATGATCAACGCACTGCTGGGATGAGATATGATTTATCAAGTGTCATTATATAGACACTATAAAAATGATAATAATAAATTGCGACTAAGTTGATGATAAAATTATACGCAAATGTCATCGCAAGAGTGCAAATATGTCGTTGTTACTGTTATAAATCAATAGCTGTTAAACCTATTTATTAAAGCTCGACTGTGTCGAAAGCCAAATTCTAATTGAGCCACTTTTGCGTCCATTCTCTGGTTAGAACCAGTTCTTTGTGCTTTTTAAGAAAGATCCCTTAGTAGTGATCGAACTCACGAACTTCCGGTCAAAAGGCGGACTCCATAATTTTGCCTACCACTACTCTGAATAGATTCTGTGTTTTCCAGAAGAGTATCACCAAACATTTTGCAAAAAGAAACACGTTAGTTTTTTAAGGACAATTACTGCGTTACCATGGTACACTTTTTAGGTAAATAATTACTCTCTTACTATTCAAATGACAAAAGTGTATGACATACGGAAGTCGGGCTTATTTCTCTATGTACGTAAATGGAGAGTTAATGTAAGAGCTTGAAGTTGATTTCTGGTGGAATATTTTTAGCAGAGTGTTTTGTGTTGCAGTACTTAAAATTACTACTTGTTCAAAAAATAATTGAGGCGTGGCGTGGAAAATTCAGGCTGAATGCATGTTCGTAAAGTGTCGTCCCGGATTAGCCTGTGCAGTCCGCACAGTCTGATTCGGGACGACACTTCGCATTTATGGTACTTTCTGTTTCAATGAAGTCTCCTCTAAACATAAATTCACTGTAGGCGGAAAGTGTCGTCCCGGATAGTCTGTGCGGACTGTGCACATGGACATGCGCCGATGCGCAAATGATTAGATTTTGGTGGTGATCCGGATCACTTTTTGGATCCACGATGTTTTTTTTTTTTTGCACACCCACTTTATTAAGGTGTATGTTGTCTATTAGTTAAAGAAAAAGAAAAGAAAATCGGAATTTCGCGCTGCTGAGATTCAAATTCTTCTTAATAATTCAAACATGAAAGTGACGGTTGTAAACTAGATTCCGCATTATGGCATATGCAATGGATTGTATGTTAAACGTCAACTTTACAAATTCGTAGCATGTTTACGTATTAAACGGACTGGTGAGGAAGGGCTGAGTGAATTTGCCTAAAACTAAACTAGAATAAAATAAACAAATTTAAATGCCCCCTTTAGTCAGATATGGAAAACTGCATCGCCATCGTAGTCAGATACGGTAAACTCCATCGCCCCCTGTAGTCAGATATGGAAAACTGCATCGCCCTTTGTAGTCAGATATGGAAAACTGCATCGTCCCATGTAATCAGAAATGGAAAACTGCATCGCCCCCTGTAGTCAGATATGGAAAACTGCCTCTTCCCATGTAGTCAAATATGGAAATATGCATCGCCTCCTGTAGTCAGATATGGAAAACTGATGTTATTACATAATACGTTAATAAAAATGTTTCTTTGTTTGCTGTATATGGTATGTATATTCTTTCACTATTGTCTCAATTATTCATTGTTTAAAACGTTACACTTCCTTTTCATTTTCTAATGATTCCTGGTTTTACCACATGTCAGCCTACCGCATGACTCACCTTGCCAACATAACAATTAAATGCAGACCAGCAATATACGATTATGTTGCAATACCTGATTTTCCAAAAACAGTTATTTGTCTCGACCAGTCACCAATCACGTGTCCAAGCGATCTATAACTTAAATATATTTCCAAACAGGAAATGCTTTGGTGTGCGTATACGATATCAGATATTTGTGTTATCTAATCATTCGAAAACGAGACGAAAGGGAATTTAGAAAGACATCAAAACGCTAATAGCGGAGAGATTGTTGGCGAGAAAAGAAAGGAAACAAAAATCAAGGGAAATAAAGATGAATAAAGGTGCACACATTTTCTAACAGAAGGACGAATTGAATGAAATTGAATTGCTGCAATGCCATTTTTACACAAGACAAATCGAACTACTCATTGTTATACTCCCTAATTTTAACATCTTAGTAGATATAAAGGTTTGTATGCAAACTTAATGCAGACGCAATAATATGCATAACAGTTAACGTATTGACTAATCCTAAATAGCTGAAGGAGAGCATACATTTGGAGTACCGTTTGTAAGTGCTCGGTAGCCGGCAGAGTTTTCACTTCAATACATATTTATTCTACGGATAAGTACACAATGCAAATATATTATTATACATCAATAGCCTTCAAATTATCATATGGTAAATTCATGTACATTTGTTTGTAGTGCTTATTTGACACGTACGTTCATATTTTAATCATATGTACGCAAATAATACATAATTATAAATTAAACTAATACATGTATGGTAAATACATTTGACTGTTAAATAAAACTAACATGTTTCCCAAAACTAGGTGATCTCCCTTGGAAATTACCTCACGTTATTGCGAATTCACATCCGCCATAATTGAAACCCGACTTCCGGCGACGTTTTCCCTAGCTTGCAATATAAAGTATTATAGATCTAGGACCAAGCGGCTTTCAAAACTTGTAATGGAAACTTTTAAAACACTTGCGATTAACTTTTAATAAAACTAATATGCTTCATTCTTATTTGGTAAATAAATTAACATTTGGCTGTTAAGTGCACTTACTGAAAATAGAGGGGGGGGGGGGGGGCAACGGGCTGACCCAGTGGAATTTGACGTATTTTATTTTGGGGGTCAAATTCCCAACCCTAGAGCCTAGCATTTTTGTCTAAATCCCAACTGTTGGAAGCTTGGTGTATCAAATGGCCCAAGAGGGGGCGGGGTGGGGGAATATTACCGGGATCTAAAATCCGACCAATGTCATTTCCCCGGAATCGCAATCATTCGGCGTGTCAAATTCCTACCTTTCGGGAATCGTTTTCGTCTAAAGTACCGTATATGCCCGACGCCCCTCCCACGGGAGGACCATATTGATAAGTGCATAACGTGCGTTGTCTCTTTATAACTCCTAGTTTACCGACTGCATTAGGCTTGATTGTCATCCATTTATGTGTACAGCTGTGACATTTTCCACTCTGCTAACAGGGGTTGCTTTCCTCCTTGTGTAAATTACGATCAATGTCAATGGCAGACTGTCAAATCTGACAAGCCCGACCAGTTTCCTGAATGAACTCGAATGATATACATGTAATGCATGGCGTATCGATCAAAATTAATCAATTTTATGTGCTAAATTAAGTTTGAATTTTATTGTGTTATACATTTATAGTGCTATTTGTTGAATTAATTGGAATTGATTAATTGTTTGTACAATAAATGATGGATATTTATATTCAAATATTACTAGATGACACGACGAAATTAAGGAGATATCATATAACTGATTAGTATATGTTCCTGCCATGACTCTGAGATTTTAATACGGTAGAATCGGGGGAAATTTCAAAATTAATGTTTAAACCATTGAGTGACAAATCGTTATGTCAATTAAAAATGCGTGCGTTCGTAATTTTTATATAGGGCGGAAACGGTAGAATTTGGCAGATGCTGTCGCGTATAATGCTCATTTTATTATCTTTACACTAAACTTGTTTGTATTTCTTGTGAAGATGCGAGTTCATGAGAAAAGAATAACATCTTTTATTTAGTTCTGTTTCCTGCTTGTTAACATTTACATGTAATTTAACCAAATTCAAGGTGCTGTTTTTGTAGGATCATATTTTTCACGAATCATATTTTTCACACGTCTTTGAAAAATAGGGTCTCATTTGTAACATTGATAAGTGTGAAGAAGGTGATTGGCCAAAAACAGGGTATGCGTACGGTTCATATTTTTCACATATTTTATGGTGAAATTGTATCGCGACAATCGATGAAATTATTATTTGGAGCATAATTATACAGTACTCATCATCATTATTATCATCATCATCATCATCATCATCGTCGTCATCAATTATTCTCGTCATCACCATTATTATCATTATAGTTAGTCATCATCAGTATTGTCATCACTAGGAGAAACTAAGCACTATTTAGGAGCTACATACTAATGTATGCATGCGCTTAATCGTTAGACAATATGTTTGTACGGTCTAATTATGATATAGAAATGCATACTCGCGTACGTCCATACGAATGTACACCATTTTATTGGGATATTAACAAATGCACGCATCAGAACGTACGTACAAAAAACGTCTTATTTTGGATTATTAAAACCAAAATAACCATGCACATGTCCGCCCGAACTAGAATATACGTATACACGGACGGTAATATTGACCTTATTAGAACCCTCCGCACATACATTGGTACGTACGTTTGGACAGTACAGTATCGTACCGTGCTGTACCTAACCGTATCTAACCGTACCGTACCTAACCGTACCGTACCTAACCGTACCGCAACGTATCTAACCGTACCGTACCTAACCGTACCGTACCGTACCTTTCCATACCATAGCATTACAAACCATACCATACATGCCATGCCATGCCGCACCATATCGTACCATACCATCCATACCGTACCGTACCGTAAATCATACCCTTATTTTTCGGGAACATACAATGTGAAAAATAGGATTATGTTGTAACAAATTCACTTTTTAAAAATTTGAACACTTTTTTTCATGTGTGAAGAGTATGATTTGAGTGCCTATCAAAAACTGAACTCGATCAAAAATTTCACAGAAAATGTGAAGAATGAGACTGCGATGTGTGAAAAATTAGATCCTATTTTTCACACTTGTGAAAAATATGATTTGTGAAAAATATAGTCCTACAGAGCTCATTGCGAAGTTACAAATACATGTATTTAAGAGAAAACATCGGAATACACAATGTGTAGAAAACACACACCAAAAACACGATATAATGTTCAATATATCTTCGCATTTTTCAATTTTTTACCTATAAAAATGGAAATGACACAGAAAACACACACCAAAAACACGATATAATGTTCAATATATCTTCGCATTTTTCAATTGTTCACCTATAAAAATGGAAATGACACAAAAAACGATTCACATATCATAGCAAAAACACCAAAAACAGCAGCACCTTAACAATAATCATGCACATCGAAACTTTTTTAAACCTATTTATTGAAGCTCGATTTTGTCGAAAACCAGAGACTTACTGAAGCACTTTTGAGTCCGTTTCCTGGGTAGAACCAGTACTTAGTGTCTTCAGAGAAAGATCATTCGACCGCTCCCCGAGTAAGAATCCAACTCACGACTTCCCGATCGCAAGGCGGACACCATATCCATTACACCACTGAGATTTATTGTGCCCCTCTTCGAAAACGTGGGGTATATTGCTTTGCACCTATCCGTCCGTCGGTCGGTCGATCGGTCGGTCTGTCCGTAGACCATTTTGTTTCCGCACGATATCTAGAAAACGCTTTGATCTACGGTCACGAAAGTTGGTATGCTGGTTTTTTGGGAGGAAAGGAAGATCCCTGTACTTTTGAGGTCAACAGGTCAAAGGTCAAGGTCACCGTTGCAAAACAATAGAAACACAGTTTCCGCTCAATAACTTGAGAACGCATAGAGCTATTTTAATGAAACTCTATACACAGATACCTTGTATTGAGATCTCGCTCGGGATTGCATATGGGATGGATGGAGTCAAGATCAAGGTCACCGTTACTAAAAATATAAAAACAGTCTCCGCTCAATAACTTGAGAACGCATCGAGATATTTTAATGAAACTTCATACATAGATACCTTATATTGAGATTTCGCTTGAGATTGATTATGTGGTGGGTGGGGTCAAGGTCACCGTTACTAAAAATAGAAAAACGGTCTCCGCTCAATAACTTGAGAACGCATCGAGATATGTTAATGAAACTTCATACATAGATGCCTTATATTGAGACCTCGCTTGGGATTGCATATGGGGTGGGTGGGGTCAAGGTCAAGGTCACCGTTACTAAAAATAGGAAACACGGTTTCAGCACAATAGCTTGAAAACGCATCGAGATATTTTAATGAAAACTCATACATATATACCTTATATTGAGACCTCGCTTGGGAATGCATATGTGGTGGGTGGGGTCAAGGTCACCGTAGCTAAAAATAGAAAAACGGTTTCCGCTCAATTGCTTGAGAACGCATTGAGATATTTTATTGAAACTTCATACATAGATACCTCATATTGAGACCTCTCTTGGGATTTCATATGGAATTTGTTCAAACGGGACTGAATTCTGAATTCGTCATTTCATCCGTTTAAATTTAGACAAATGAAATATGAAATTCAACACCACTTGAATAATCATTTTAAATAAGCGGTTGTGTCACAGCCATCTATAAAATACTACAAAAAACAACAACAAGATTTTTGTCTTCATTCGCGGCAAGTATAAAAAATACACATTGTAGATCTAGCTCTGGAAAGTTTAAATTAACATACTTGTATAATCAGGTAACGTTTTATTATTTCTAGAAGCGAATGCATCCTGGGCTAGTATTCACACCTTGGCTCCGTAGAGAAAAAAATTGGTTTTTTTTTTAATGCAGAAGATTCCTTCTATCTTTGACTGTTTCCTGTTTAGGTCGTTTTAAACTACTAAATGTTGCTAAAATGTGGCGTGTCGAGTGAAAACCGGGCTTAATGCATGTCCGCATAGGCTAAACCGGGACGACATTTTCCGCTTTTATGGTATTTTCTATTTCAAGGAAGTTTCTTCCAAACATAAATCCAATGTAGGCGGAAAGTGCCGTCCTGGATTATCCGGGAAGACACTTTACGCACATGCATGAGGCGTGGTTTTCCCACGACACGCCTCGTTTATTCATTTATATTACCCATTTGTGTACAGAAATAATTGCACTTCACATAAAATAATCATTTGAAAAATTACAACTTAAGTTAAGATTTCCCATATGAGATTTGTGAATACCGTACAGCACTGATGTAATTTATATTAAAAACACACACTGTGCTTTACAATTTTGACAGGGTAAGTTTACAATGGTATATTTTCCGTTATCCCTTTAAGGGACTATATCAACGGTTTCCAATTGCACTTTAACTTATATTGGATTATAGAAATGCGCTATTTTAAGATACGTACATTATAATAAATCATTAAAAATATGATACGTAATCAGATATTTGATAAAAACAAATCAGCAAAACTGCAAAAAAAAAATAATAAAACCACAAGCCGGTCTCGAACTCATAATTTAGATGCCACATTTTTATAGAAAATGCTCACAATTCTGAAGTCAAAATGTCAACATGAAAAGGGTCAAACAAACACGACACATTATAATTTTTTTTTTTTTTCTCAGAATGCGAAAACTATTTTCCCGTTATATGTACGTTATTTTAACCGTTATGATATGCCATTATTAATATCATAATTTCAGATTTTTTAGAGAAATTACCCCTTTGAGGCACTTTTTGTTAACATAGTCACTTTAAAGGGACGTATGCACAGATACTTATTCACAGATTTTCGTAGTTTTAAGAAATGTAACCAAATGTAATAAATTACTAAAGTATCTGGACATACAAACCCAAATATCCCCTGCCAAAGAAAAAAGCATTAAAAAAGGAAAATATATTAAGAGTTGAACCCAGGACCTCAAGATCAAAAGCCTGACAGTACTCGGGTAAATATAATCATCACGTGACACGTGATTACACGATGCACGAATCATGGTATACGTTTTACTTAATTATTAATTCTCAAACCCATACTTTCTGATTTAGTACATTACAATTTCCAATTGGTGTGTTCAGGACCTTACCATTTATAAAGATTGACCTGAGTTAAAAATATAGAACTGTGGCCCAGCTTGATTGTTTATCAGGGACATGTTGATTTTATACCGTCTATTATCACACCGTAGTACCGGCTCCTTATCAGCGATTGCACCACTTTCCAGCAAAGACGAAAAAGTAGAGACGGTGGGTTTGTATATATTGGTTTTTATACGTTTTTGCTTTGATTTAAAAAAAAAAAATTTATATGAAGATGTCAGAAGCAATAAAGAGTCATCACGGAAAATATAAAGTTACAGAACCTTATATTTTCCAAGAAAAGGCGAGTTAAAATCGAACATTATGTGTTTTCGATGTATTTTGTCAAGTTTATATAGTTTTATCGCCGCAAATAGCTTATTTTGCAAAAATTATATCGACAGACTTTTTGCACATTGTTCCACCAGTAACCACACCCATTTTCAAAATTGTTCATTGTTTTATATTAGAAATATAACGTCCTGAAGTGATGGGGTGTACAAAAAATGGCACCAGTTATCAGCGATTTCATGTTTTTACCGGCACCAGTGAACAGCGAAATTTCATGTAGTTGCAAATTTAAGCATTTGTCACAAATTTATCATTAGATATTCATTTAGACACATCACACATCTATTCATTATCATATTCCGCCCCAGAGGCATGTGTGTTCGTCCGTACGTGCGCCTCAACATGCAGTCAAGTGTAGGCATTTGATATTTCGTATAACAGACACATCTGATTATGTAACTTGTACCGTATTTCATCCTTTATTGCCATTATATTGCCCGGAAAAATATCAAACGCCACCGCGAGATCGATTTGACCGACTTACATCAGTCAGGACACATAGGTTGCACGTACGAAAGCCAAAGTTTTAGACAGTACATGAGGGGAAATACTTGTGGCATACTTTGACCAATATATGTTAGTTTTTTAACGAGCCAGCAGGGCGAGGTTAAATAATTAACATATTGAGGTCAAAGGGTTTCAAGTGATTTATACCATATTTACCAATCACATCGCAACTTTCTACAATGCCGATCCCAATGGGCAGTTCCTAGACGTCACGTGATGTCTGACATATTCTTGACAACTGTGTCGTTTCCAAATTTAGCGCTGTCACAAGGTCACTTGATGCGTTTGGAATGGGCAAGCTTACCGTGCAAAAAGTAGCGTGCGTATAAATTACAACTAAATTTCAATATACTGCTGGCTACTTATTGCACGATTATTAATCAAATTTTATTTTCTAAATGACAACAATTCTTCAAATTACGCTTGTCACCAATATAACGGGTAAATACCATTCCTTGGGAAAGACCCTCGATAATATTGTAGAACTCTAACCCTTTTTCCATTGTGTATGTATGGTAAAATGTGCTTATTTGTTTGTATGTCATTATTTTGGAAATAAAATATGTTTTAAGTGTATACTGTAGGTACATGTATAGAATATAAAATAGAGAATTTAGAAAAAAAAGTTGTTATCTTATTGAGTAAGGTTTTTGCAAGACGTATACTTGCTGTGTTAATTTGACATCTCTCGGACAGCTCCCGGTATTATTAATGAACAAATACTTCTTACTTCACGATCAACCCTCGAAAATGATAAAGTTAGATCTTCGATATTCTACATCGACCCGAATTTCTTTGAAAATACAATAACTGAACAATGAAATTGGAATATAACCAATATTTGAAAAATAATAATACCAAAATATTGATAACAATAATATTTCCTACTGGCACCGTGTTCCTTATGGATATTAATAGAGTTTTCTGTTCACAGTTTTAATGAAAAGATATGAGAGGTGTCGTGGAAATATCGTATTAATTGCATGTGCGAAGTGTCGTCCCGTATTAGCCTGCGCAGTCCGCACAGGCTAATCCGGGACGACACTTTCCGCCGAATGAGGATTTATGTTTAGATGAGACTTCCTTAAAACAGAAAATACCATAAAAGCGGAAAGTGTCGTTCCGCATTAGCCTGTGCGGACTGCTCAGGCTAATGCTGTACGAGACTTTGCGCACATGCATTAAGCCCTGTTTTTCCACGACACGCTTTTTATATTAATTCAACGTAAATCATTTATATGCATGTTTTTCAAACCAAAATTGCATTTCATTTCGATTGTCATGTTAATTGCAAAAATGTGTTTTTCATACAATTTTATTTTTATATTATTTCCGCCTACGACTGGGCAGTTTTTTCCCACATCTCTACATTATATTATGCAAATGGTCAGTGAATGTATAGCACGCAGACGACATTTATTACAATCGAACAACCTGTCGGTGTCTGTTGACAACATTGAACGTTATGTGTGTACACACCGGTCGAAATTGATCTGCGTTCTTTTACTCAAGGTATTATTGGGAATAAAACTATAAACGTACAGAATGTTTTTTAGACTGGTAGCGGAAGCCAACAGTCTTCAGTATGGCGATTTCGAGAGATTGAATCGCGTGACGTACGCTCCATCGGCAATTTCGGCCCGTTCAAGATTAGTCGACCGACACGTTGACTGTTGTACACTGTATTGCATTTGCATTAAGTAGTTTGCATATAGACCTATATATCTACCAAGATGTTGAAAGTAGGGAGTATAACAATGAGTACTTTGATTTGTCTTTTGTAAAAGTGGGCGGGCGAACGGGCTGGCTGGCTGGCGGGTGGGCGGGATGGCTAGCTGACGACCGGACGGGATGGGTGTCTGGCGGTTGCGCGGGATGGCTGGCTGACGGGCGGGCGGGAGGGATGGCTGGCTGACGGGCGGGCGGGCGGGATGGCTGCCTGACGGGCGGGCGGGATGGCTGGCGAGTGGGCGGGATGGCTGGCTGGCTGGCGGGTGGGCGGGCTTGCTGGCTGGCTGGCGGGTAGGCGGGATGGCTGGCTTTCTTTTAGCCGGGCGGCGGGAAATCTTTGTCGACAACTTTGTCGAGCATGAATGGATTTTCAAATAACTTGACAGAAGTGATAAGCCTGATGGGACGGAGTTTCGCGCTCAAGAACCAGGTCCCTAGGTCCAAGATCAAGGTCACAATTAAAGGTCAAAGGTCCAATATAAAAAAAACCTTACCAATTTGTCCGGAGCAGATCTTTGTCATGCATGGATGGGTTTTCAAATTACTTGTCAGAAG
>CM051033.1:64231264-64293764 GCA_027627225.1 Congeria kusceri
GACGGTTGGTAAGTCAGGATGAATAAGGTCTCTGGTACAGTGTGTCATTAGAAGCCAAAGAGGCCAGAGCCGGTAAAGGCACCCATGACACATAACTGTCTCATATCACGTGGGTAAAAAGAGCACATGGTCATGTCTTGCATTTGATCTGAAAATGTATAAATCGGTTTCTATAGCAACAAATTATTGTCGATTAACGAAAACATTTATTGCCAAGGCTCGTGGTTTTAGGTTTTCTAAGACTCGTCAAACAGACTTGCCTTTATTCAAAACTACCCTAGTATTTTCTTTATCTTCTAATAATTAAATGAAATATTGAATGCCAAATTGTGGAGAACAGCAAACATTTAGCACTGAACAAAATCAACGAAATGAACGGTGTGAGTTAGTTGAAAATTAAATGTTGTTATATATTGAGAGGCCATCCGAATTGAACGCTTCTGCATATTAGCGCATTAACCATTAAATGTATCAAACATATTATTTTCAAAGTTTAAAGGGCTATGTCTACAAATAACATAGTTTCATATTGCACTATAAATGATATTCGATTATAGAACAATGCTATTCTAAGACATGTACATTTAACAGATAAAATCAAAACAGAAAAAAAGGTTTGAAAAAATTAAAACTCCAAGCTCTTATCGAACTCACGGCTTAGGCATCGTACTTCGAAATGACAGCGCTTGAACCAACTGCGCTATTTTGCTTTTTAAAGAAACATGTGTAACTATGGTTATACAAAATACTCACAATTCTGACGTCAATTTGTAAACAAGAAAAGGGCCAAACAAACACGACCCATATTATAAATTGAATTTTTTAAATCTGAAAATGCGAAAACTCTTTCTCCATTAAGTATACCTTATTTTGACCGTTATTATATGTTATTAATATCTTAATTTGAGATATTGTTTTTAGAAATTACCCCCTTGATGTCGTTTTCGTTGACAATGTCCCTTTAGCTATCTGCAGACATGTAGAATTAAGTTTAAAACATATATATTAATAAATAAAATCTCTTCACTAAAATCTGTGGACTGATGTTTTAATGAATAATAGGTGTACATGAACTGTAATATGAGATTAAACCTTCATAACAAGATGATTAATGCAACTGCTTATACTACATATGCGGCGTGTCGTGGGAAAACCGGGCTTAATGCAAGTGCGTAAAGTGTCGTCCCGTATTAGCCTGTGCAGTCCGCACAAGCTAATCCAGGACGGCACTTCCTCTTACAGTGGTTTCATGTTTAGAAGAGACTTCCTTGAAACAGAAAATACCATAAAAGCTGAAAGTGCCGTCCTGTATTAGCCTGTGCGGACTGCACATGCATTAAGCCCGGTTTTTCCACGACACGCCTCATATTAGTATGTTGTTTAAAAAAGACTATTATTGTTATTTATGACAACTGTTTGTTTGATGTTGACTAAAAACATTTTCATTATAAACACTAAACAATACAAGTTTAGTTATATCTTAGTGTGCCATTTAACTCATCGGTGCTATCCGATAACAAAACTTTTTAGCCGCAGGAAAAATACTGAGTAATGTTACATAGTGGTCATTTTTTGCCAAAACAACGTCGAAATTACTTTGACATTAGCCATGCACCAAAAGTTACACCAAAATCATCGAACGGCTTAATAATTAGACTAGTGTATTCGCGTTTCGATATATCAATCTTCTGTTGCATAAATTCCACAAATATTGGACCGAAAATTAAGAAACGAAACAATCCTTACCCCCGAAAGTTCCGGTCATGGCTCCAAGCCCGAACATGTGGTTTCTTTGTTGGCCACCAAACATACCAGACAAATCGAATGGATTTCCGGCACTGCTGGTTTGTGCACCGGCGGCGCCTGTTGTAGCAGCGTTACCACTCGTGGGCGTTTCAGGCTGATTAAATAATCTGCTCATCATCAAATAATTCATCATATCCTGACCATTTACATGCGAAACTGAGGCCGCCACTGCGAACACAAACAGAACTACAGCGAACTTCATTTTCGAGATGTTACAAATGATCCTTCGATGCGTCTCCCAGCTTTTCGACCGCTGTGTTACTGTTACAACCCAGAGTCTGCCTTTCGACGGCAGAAGTGACGGCTTAAATCAGGACGGGCTGTCACGTGCACGTTACAGCGTATCGTTTGGCGGTTTCGGATGACAAAACACGTTAACGTAATTAGCAATCATGGAAACGAATTCAGTAATAGAAACGTGTCAAACAGGTACAATTCAAATTGACTACTTTTGAGGCCCGAACAACAAGTTTGTAAGTTTTAAGAATATTATCAACTCCAGACTGCAATTGCTCATATATTAAGCGCCTAAAAGCGTCGAATAACAAATGCATATGTATATTTTTGTGTGAACAATAAATAGAGTGCTTCTTTATGCCTTATCGACAAAGTATTTAATCAACGATGTTTTTGGTAAGTAAAAACCGCCAACAACAAAAATGGATGATACTAATTTGGTTAAATTTAAAGAACTTCTTCATTGATTTCTATAAATTAATTTTTAGTGATTTCAGCACTGTTCAATGATTGTGTTTCATAATCAGTATACCGTCTTGCACTGATTACTATTCGTTCTGTGTTATTAATTTAGTGGTTTTAATAAGTTATTTTCTGTCAATAAACTTCAATATTTCACCAATTAGGGTAGTGATGACAATATCTCCTCTAAATCTAGTGAGCATATATATTTTAATAATTTGAATATACTCGTATATTCCTTCTTAGAATTTCGTTATCGTCATTCTTTTGTGGATTTCTAGTAAACATTACTTCTCACAGAAAGTGGTATAACTATCAATTTTAATGATGTCAAATGCATAATGTTCCTTTATGTAATTTTAGTGAGTCCATTTTTTATTTCTAGTGGGTATTTCTACTTTATTGATTTTAGCAAGTATGTTTCTCGGTTTAACTGCATAGTGTTATTTCACGCTTATGTTGTTTAACAGAAACGGACTGAGTCAACCGAGTTGAAAGAGAGCTATGATCTTTTCAAGTTGGATCAAGGATAGGAATGATATTTGATCATTTCACTAAATGGATGTTAGAGACTACTCTTTTCTGTTTGCAACAAATCTTTCTCTACACTGGAAAAGTTCATTATTATAAATAAACATGATATCAAATGTAGCTGCAATCGTGTGCAGCTATAAAAACAAGAGCTGTTTGTGCACAAGTGAAAAGGAATCTTTAAAATATCAAGTTTGATGAAGATCAGTTGAAAACAGTTGGACACAGAGAGCGGAAACTGATAAAAAGGCTAATTTTAGATAAATAAAGGGCCACAACTCTGCAGTTCCGAGTGCGATATGGTTTATCCTCGAACTAGGCTAAGTTATTATGATCTCAAAAATTTAGGTGAAGTTTGGTCAAGACCGCATGGCAACGGTTTGTCTTAGAGAGTGGAAACGGCTACAAAGGCCAATTTTAGATAAATCAAAGGCCGTAACGCGACAATTTCTGCGGAAATTTGTCTAATAATTGAACTTGTCCGAGATATTATGCTCAAAAACATTTTCAAGTTCAAGTTCAAGTTTGGTGAAGATCAGATTAAAACTGTTAAACTGTTGAGCGGAAACGAAAGCGGTCTACCGAACGACAGACATTAGCAAACCAATGTACTCCGCCATCTAAAATGGGGCCATACAAATATGTATTACAAAAACTTGAACATTTAGCGACGACGGCATGTAAATGTGTGTCATTAAATATAATTAACCAAAATCTATTTTTCTTTCAGACTATATATACCAAGTAACATAAGTTGTGCAACAAAACTAACACTTGATATATTTTATTGAGTCATCATTTAATAAACAGCATTTCATTGCTTGTTATAGTACTGGTCCTTCCCTTTAAAAACAATGAACTAGTGAATATCAACATTGCGCTTGGTGTAAATATCACAACAATATAATAAAATACAACCAATAAACAATGTTGTGTTTTCACTTTAAAGATGCATTCTATATGTACTAACATCCTAGCTGTTGTAAAACTTTGTTTCCTAAGTACATAATATCATAAATCTCCAATACACTCCTCCCGGTTTGCTTTAGTCATTATCATCCCCAACAGCGGACGGGCCTTTCTACAACAATCGTTTACGATTTTGCAAGTCAGTCATTAGGTCTATAATTTATTTCACCACCTCGAGTTTACGACTACAAGTCAATATTTATCTCGATGTCCTCCGTTTGAAACGTTTGACTGTTTTGTCATGAATCCTGTTCACCTTTGACACGCCGGAATGCTAAATGACTGTGATGCTAATTACCCTGATAAATGGCCTACCCTGAAGATGTGAACTTGGTTCACGTGCAATATCGTTAATCGTATTATGTAGCCATGGGCCAGCGAGAAAACATAGATACATACCCCCGCGTGAGGTACTATCGTGATGTTGCCAAAGTGTGGTCTGTAGTTGCGGTGTAGTGCTTTTGAGTACTTTAAATTATCAAGTGTGCCAATAAAAAATAGGTTAGCTGTTTTATTAATAACCTTAACGTTCTTTTCATGACTCTTAACCACGTACTAGTAGGTTTTATAGGTACGACAAGTAATTAACTTACGACCATACACCACAAGCGGTTTGGAGTTGCGGTATTTCCCAATACCTGTACAAATAATTATAGAAACCCATTCTTTATTTAAAATATCCATTGTGGCGTTTGTACCTGTACATGATCAACGCACTGCTGGGATGATATATGATTTATCAAGTGTCATTATATAGACACTATAAAAATGACAATAATAAATTGCGACTAAGTTGATGATAAAATTATACGCAAATGTCATCGCAAGAGTGTAAATATGTCGTTGTTACTGTTATAAATCAATAGCTGTTAAACCTATTTATTAAAGCTCGACTGTGTCGAAAGCCAAATTCTAATTGAGCCACTTTTGCGTCCATTCTCTGGTTAGAACCAGTTCTTTGTGCTTTTTAAGAAAGATCCCTTAGTAGTGATCGAACTCACGAACTTCCGGTCAAAAGGCGGACCATAATTTTGCCTACCACTACTCTGAATAGATTCTGTGTTTTCCAGAAGAGTATCACCAAACATTTTGCAAAAAGAAACACGTTAGTTTTTTAAGGACAAATACTGCGTTACCATGGTACACTTTTTAGGAAAATAATTACTCTCTTACTATTCAAATGACAAAAGTGTATGACATACGGAAGTCGGGCTTATTTCTCTATGTACGTAAATGGAGAGTTAATGTAAGAGCTTGAAGTTGATTTCTGGTGGAATATTTTTAGCAGAGTGTTTTGTGTTGCAGTACTTAAAATTACTACTTGTTCAAACAAATAATTGAGGTGTGGCGTGGAAAATTCAGGCTGAATGCATGTTCGTAAAGTGTCGTCCCGGATTAGCCTGTGCAGTCCGCACAGTCTGATTCGGGACGACACTTCGCATTTATGGTACTTTCTGTTTCAATGAAGTCTCCTCTAAACATAAATTCACTGTAGGCGGAAAGTGTCGTCTTGGATAGTCTGTGCGGACTGTGCATATGGACATGCGCCGATGCGCAAATGATTAGATTTTAGTGGTGATCCGGATCACTTTTTGGATCCACGATGTTGTTTTTTTTTTGCACACCCACTTTATTAAGGTGTATGTTGTCTATTAGTTAAAGAAAAAGAAAAGAAAATCGGAATTTCGCGTTGCTGAGATTCAAATTCTTCTTAATAATTCAAACATGAAAGTGACGGTTGTAAACTAGATTCCGCATTATGGGATATGCAATGGATTGTATATTAAACGTCAACTTTACAAATTCGTAACATGTTTAAGTATTAAACGGACTGGTGAGGAAGGGCTGAGTGAATTTGCCTAAAACTAAACTAGAATAAAATAAACAAATTTAAATGCCCCCTGTAATCAGATATGGAAAACGGCATCGCCATCGTAGTCAGATACGGTAAATTCCATCGCCCCCTGTAGTCAGATATGGAAAACTGCATCGCCCTTTGTAGTCAGATATGGAAAACTGCATCGTCCCATGTAATCAGATATGGAAAACTGCATCGCCCCCTGTAGTCAGATATGGAAAACTGCCTCTTCCCATGTAGTCAAATATGGAAATATGCATCGCCTCCTGTAGTCAGATATGGAAAACTGATGTTATTACATAATACGTTAATAAAAATGTTTCTTTGTTTGCTGTATATGGTATGTATATTCTTTCACTATTGTCTCAATTATTCATTGTTTAAAACGTTACACTTCCTTTTCATTTTCTAATGATTCCTGGTTTTACCACATGTCAGCCTACCGCATGACTCACCTTGCCAACATAACAATTAAATGCAGACCAGCAATATACGATTATGTTGCAATACCTGATTTTCCAAAAACAGTTATTTGTCTCGACCAGTCACCAATCACGTGTCCAAGCGATGTATAACTTAAATATATTTCCAAACAGGAAATGCTTTGGTGTGCGTATACGATATCAGATATTTGTGTTATCTAATCATTCTAAAACGAGACGAAAGGGAATTTAGAAAGACATCAAAACGCTAATAGCGGAGAGACTGTTGGCGAGAAAAGAACGGAAACAAAAATCAAGGGAAATAAAGATGAATAAAGGTGCACACATTTTCTAACAGAAGGACGAATTGAATGAAATTGAATTGCTGCAATGCCATTTTTACACAAGACAAATCGAACTACTTATTGTTATACTCCCTAATTTTAACATCTTAGTAGATATAAAGGTTTGTATGCAAACTTAATGCAGACGCAATAATATGCATAACAGTTAACGTATTGACTAATCCTAAATAGCTGAAGGAGAGCATACATTTGGAGTACCGTTTGTAAGTGCTCGGTAGCCGGCAGAGTTTTCACTTCAATACATATTTATTCTACTGATAAGTACACAATGCAAATATATTATTATACATCAATAGCCTTCAAATTATCATATGGTAAATTCATGTACATGTGTTTGTAGTGCTTATTTGACACGTACGTTCATATTTTAATCATATGTACGCAAATAATACATAATTATAAATTAAACTAATACATGTATGGTAAATACATTTGACTGTTAAATAAAACTAACATGTTTCCCAAAACTAGGTGATCTCCCTTGGAAATTACCTCACGTTATTGCGAATTCACATCCGCCATAATTGAAACCCGACTTCCGGCGACGTTTTCTCTAGCTTGCAATATAAAGTATTGTAGATCTAGGACCAAGCGGCTTTCAAAACTTGTAATGGAAACTTTTAAAACACTTGCGATTAACTTTTAATAAAACTAATATGCTTTATTCTTATTTGGTAAATAAATTAACATTTGGCTGTTAAGTGCACTTACTGAAAATAGAGGGGAGGGGGGAGGGGCAACGGGCTGACTCACTGGAATTTGACGTATTTTATTTTGGGGGTCAAATTCCCAATCCTAGAGACTAGCATTTTTGTCTAAATCCCAACTGTAGGAAGCTTGGTGTATCAAATGGCCCAAGAGGGGGCGGGGTGGGGGAATATTACCGGGATCTAAAATCCGACCTATGTCCATTTCCCCGGAATCGCAATCATTCGGCGGGTCAAATTCCTACCTTTCGGGAATCGTTTTCGTCTAAAGTACCGTATATGCCCGACGCCCCTCCCACGGGAGGACCATACTGATAAGTGCATAACGTGCGTTGTCTCTTTATAACTCCTAGTTTACCGACTGCATTAGGCTTGATTGTCATCCATTGATGCCTTTATGTGTACAGCTGTGACATTTTCCACTCTGCTAACAGGGGTTGCTTTCCTCCTTGTG
Organism: Congeria kusceri; assembly: GCA_027627225.1. NCBI lineage: Eukaryota > Metazoa > Mollusca > Bivalvia > Myida > Dreissenidae > Congeria > Congeria kusceri. The sequence continues at coordinate 64,239,076 of CM051033.1, forward strand.
TAAATTACGATCAATGTCAATGGCAGACTGTCAAATCTGACAAGCCCGACCAGTTTCCTGAATGAACTCGAATGATATACATGTAATGCATGGCGTATCGATCAAAATTAATCAATTTTATGTGCTAAATTAAGTTTGAATTTTATTGTGTTATACATTTATAGTGCTATTTGTTGAATTAATTGGAATTGATTAATTGTTTGTACAATAAATGATGGATATTTATATTCAAATATTACTAGATGACACGACGAAATTAAGGAGATATCATATAACTGATTAGTATATGTTCCTGCCATGACTCTGAGATTTTAATACGGTAGAATCGGGGGAAATTTCAAAATTAATGTTTAAACCATTGAGTGACAAATCGTTATGTCAATTAAAAATGCGTGCGTTCGTAATTTTTATATAGGGCGGAAACGGTAGAATTTGGCAGATGCTGTCGCGTATAATGCTCATTTTATTATCTTTACACTAAACTTGTTTGTATTTCTTGTGAAGATGCGAGTTCATGAGAAAAGAATAACATCTTTTATTTAGTTCTGTTTCCTGCTTGTTAACATTTACATGTAATTTAACCAAATTCAAGGTGCTGTTTTTTGTAGGATCATATTTTTCACAAATCATATTTTTCACACGTCTGTGAAAAATAAGGTCTCATTTGTAACATTGATAAGAGTGAAGAAGGTATGCGTACGGTTCATATTTTTCACATATTTTATGGTGAAATTGTATCGCGACAATCGATGAAATTATTATTTGGAGCATAATTATACAGTACTCATCATCATTATTATCATCATCATCATCATCATCATCATCGTCATCAATTATTCTCGTCATCACCATTATTATCATTATAGTTAGTCATCATCAGTATTGTCATCACTAGGAGAAACTAAGCACTATTTAGGAGCTACATACTAATGTATGCATGCGCTTAATCGTTAGACAATATGTTTGTACGGTCTAATTATGATATAGAAATGCATACTCGCGTACGTCCATACGAATGTACACCATTTTATTGGGATATTAACAAATGCACGCATCAGAACGTACGTACAAAAAACGTCTTATTTTGGATTATTAAAACCAAAATAACCATGCACATGTCCGCCCGAACTAGAATATACGTATACACGGAAAGTAATATTGACCTTATTAGAACCCTCCGCACATGTTGGTACGTACGTTTGGACAGTACAGTATCGTACCGTGCTGTACCTAACCGTATCTAACCGTACCGTACCTAACCGTACCGTACCTAACCGTACCGCAACGTATCTAACCGTACCGTACCTAACCGTACCGTACCGTACCTTTCCATACCATAGCATTACAAACCATACCATACATGCCATGCCATGCCGCACCATATCGTACCATACCATCCATACCGTACCGTACCGTAAATCATACCCTTATTTTTCGGGCACATACAATGTGAAAAATAGGATTATGTTGTAACAAATTCACTTTTTAAAAATTTAAACACTTTTTTTCATGTGTGAAGAGTATGATTTGAGTGCCTATCAAAAACTGGACTCGATCAAAAATTTCACAGAAAATGTGAAGAATGAGACTGCGATGTGTGAAGAATGAGATCCTATTTTCACACGTATGAAAAATTAGATCCTATTTTTCACACTTGTGAAAAATATGATTTGTGAAAAATATAGTCCTACAGAGCTCATTGCGAAGTTACAAATACATGTATTTAAGAGAAAACATCGGAATACACAATGTGTAGAAAACACACACCAAAAACACGATATAATGTTCAATATATCTTCGCATTTTTCAATTGTTCACCTATAAAAATGGAAATGACACAAAAAACGATTCACATATCATAGCAAAAACACCAAAAACAGCAGCACCTTAACAATAATCATGCACATCGAAACTTTTTTAAACCTATTTATTGATGCTCGATTGTGTCGAAAACCAGAGACTTACTGAAGCACTTTTGAGTCCGTTTCCTGGGTAGAACCAGTACTTAGTGTCTTCAGAGAAAGATCATTCGACCGCTCCCCGAGTAAGAATCGAACTCACGACTTTCCGATCGCAAGGCGAACACCATATCCATTACACCACTGAGATTTATTGTGCCCCTCTTCGAAAACGTGGGGGTATATTGCTTTGCACCTGTCCGTCCGTCGGTCGGTCGATCGGTCGGTCGTCGGTCTGTCCGTAGACCATTTAGTTTCCGCACGATATCTAGAGAACGCTTTGATCTACGGTCACGAAAGTTGGTATGCTGGTTTTTTGGGAGGAAAGGAAGATCCCTGTACATTTTGAGGTCAACAGGTCAAAGGTCAAGGTCACCGTTGCAAAACAATAGAAACACAGTTTCCGCTCAATAACTTGAGAACGCATAGAGCTATTTTAATGAAACTCTATACACAGATACCTTGTATTGAGATCTCGCTTGGGATTGCATATGGGGTTGGTGGGGCCAAGATCAAGGTCACCGTTACTAAAAATAGAAAAACAGTCTCCGCTCAATAACTTGAGAACGCATCGAGGTATGTTAATGAAACTTCATAATAGATGCCTTATATTAAGACCTCGCTTGGGATTGCATATGGGGTGGGTGGGGTCAAGGTCAAGGTCACCGTTACTAAAAATAGGAAACACGGTTTCAGCACAATAGCTTGAAAACGCATCGAGATATTTTAATGAGACCTCATACATATATACCTTATATTGAGACCTCGCTTGGGAATGCATATGTGGTGGGTTGGGTCAAGGTCACCGTTGCTAAAAATAGAAAAACGGTTTCCGCTCAATTGCTTGAGAACGCATTGAGATATTTTATTGAAACTTCAGACATAGATACCTCATATTGATACCTCTCTTGGGATTTCATATGGAATTTGTGCAAACGGGACTGAATACTGAATTCGTCATTTCATCCGTTTAAATTTAGACAAATGAAATATGAAATTCAACACCACTTGAATAATCATTTTAAATAAGCGGTTGTGTCACAGCCATCTATAAAATACTACAAAAAACAACAACAAGATTTGTGTCTTCATTCACGGCAAGTATAAAAAATACACATTGTAGATCTAGCTCTGGAAAGGTTTAATTAACATACTTGTATAATCAGGTAACGTTTTATTATTTCTAGAAGCGAATGCATCCTGGGCTCGTATTCACACCTTGGCTCCGTAGAGAAAAAAATTGGTATTTTTTTTAATGCAGAAGATTCCTTCTATCTTTGACTGTTTCCTGTTTAGGTCGTTTTAAACTACTAAATGTTGCTAAAATGTGGCGTGTCGAGTGAAAACCGGGCTTAATGCATGTCCGCATAGGCTAAACCGGGACGACATTTTCCGCTTTTATGGTATTTTCTATTTCAAGGAAGTTTCTTCCAAACATAAATCCAATGTAGGCGGAAGTGCCGTCCTGGATTAGCCTGTGCGGACTGCACAGGCTTATCCGGGAAGACACTTTACGCACATGCATGAGGCCTGGTTTTCCCACGACACGCCTCGTTTATTCATTTATATTACCCATTTGTGTACATAAATAATTGCACTTCACATAAAAGAATCATTTGAAAAATTACAACTTAAGTTAAGATTTCCCATATGAGATTTGTGAATACCGTACAGCACTGATGTAATTTATATTAAAAACACACACTGTGCTTTACAATTTTGACAGCTTACAGGGTAAGTTTACAATGGTATATTTTCCGTTATCCCTTTAAGGGACTATATCAACGAACAATTGGTTTCCAATTGCACTTTAACTTATATTGGATTATAGAAATGCGCTATTTTAAGATACGCACATTATAATAAATCATTAAAAATATGATACGTAATCAGATATTTGATAAAAACAAATCAGCAAAACTGCAAAAAATAAATAATAAAACCACAAGCCGGTCTCGAACTCATAACTTAGATGCCACATTTTATAGAAAATGCTCACAATTCTGACGTCAAAATGTCAACATGAAAAGGTTCAAACAAACACGACACATTATAAATTGATTTATTTTTCTCAGAATGCGAAAACTATTTTCCCGCTATATGTACGTTATTTTAACCGTTATGATATGCCATTATTAATATCTTAATTTCAGATTTTTTAGAGAAATTACCCCTTTGAGGCACTTTTTGTTAACATAGTCACTTTAAAGGGACGTATGCACAGATACTTATTCACAGATTTTCGTAGGTTTAAGAAATGTAACCAAATGTAATAAATTACTAAAGTATCTGGACATACAAACCCAAATATCCCCTGCCGAAGAAAAAAGCATTAAAAAAGGAAAATATATTAAGAGTTGAACCCAGGACCTCAAGATCAAAAGCCTGACAGTACTCGGGTAAATATAATCATCACGTGACACGTGATTACACCATGCACGAATCATGGTATACGTTTTACTTAATTATTAATTCTCAAACCCATACTTTCTGATTTAGTACATTACAATTTCCAATTGGTGTGTTCAGGACCTTACCATTTCTAAAGATTGACCTGAGTTAAAAATATAGAACTGTGGCCCAGCTTGATTGTTTTTCAGGGACATGTTAATTTTATACCGTCTATTATCACACCGTAGTACCGGCTCCTTATCAGCGATTGCACCACTTTCCAGCGAAGACGAAAAAGTAGAGGCGGTGGGTTTGTATATATTGGTTTTTATACGTTTTTGCTTTGATTTTCAAAAAAAAATATATTATATGAAGATGTCAGAAGCAATAAAGAGTCATCACGGAAAATATAAAGTTACAGAACCTTATATTTTCCAAGAAAAGGCGAGTTAAAGTCGAACATTATGTGTTTTCGATGTATTTTGTCAAGTTTATATAGTTTTATCGCCGCAAATAGCTTATTTTGCAAAAATTATATCTACAGACATTTTGCACATTGTTCCACCAGTAACCACACCCATTTTCAAAATTGTTCATTGTTTTATATTAGAAATATAACGTCCTGAAGTGATGGGGTGTACAAAAAATGGCACCAGTTATCAGCGATTTCATGTTTTTACCGGCACCAGTGAACCGAGAAATTTCATGTAGTTGCAAATTTAAGCATTTGTCACAAATTTATCATTAGATATTCATTTAGACACATCACACATCTATTCATTATCATATTCCGCCCCAGAGGCATGTGTGTTCGTCCGTACGTGCGCCTCAACATGCAGTCAAGTGTAGGCATTTGATATTTCGTATAACAGACACATCTGATTATGTAACTTGTACCGTATTTCATCCTTTATGGCCATTATATTGCCCGGAGAAATATCAAACGCCACCGCGAGATCGATTTGACCGACTTACATCAGTCAGGACACATAGGTTGCACGTACGAAAGCCAAAGTTTTAGACAGTACATGAGGGGAAATACTTGTGGCATACTTTGACCAATATATGTTAGTTTTTTAACGAGCCAGCAGGGCGAGGTTAAATAATTAACATATTGATGTCAAAGGGTTTCAAGTGATTTATACCATATTTACCAATCACATCGCAACTTTCTACAATGCCGATCCCAATGGGCAGTTCCTAGACGTCACGTGATGTCTGACATATTCTTGACAACTGTGTCGTTTCCAAATTTAGCGCTGTCACAAGGTCACTTGATGCGTTTGGAATGGGCAAGCAAAAAGTGCAAAAAGTAGCGTGCGTATAAATTACAACTAAATTTCAATATACTGCTGGCTACTTATTGCACGATTATTAATCACATTTTATTTTATAAATGACAACAATTCTTCAAATTACGCTTGTCACCAATATAACGGGTAAATACCATTCCTTGGGAAAGACCCTCGATAATATTGTAGAACTCTAACCCTTTTTCCATTGTGTATGTATGGTAACATGTGCTTATTTGTTTGTATGTCATTATTTTGGAAATAAAATATGTTTTAAGTGTATACTGTAGGTACATGTATAGAATATAAAATAGAGAATTTAGAAAAAAAGTTGTTATCTTATTGAGTAAGGTTTTTGCAAGAAGTATACTTGCTGTGTTAATTTGACATGTCTCGGACAGCTCCCGGTATTATTAATGAACAAATACTTCTTACTTCACGATCAACCCTCGAAAATGATAAAGTTAGATCTTCGATATTCTGCATCGACCCGAATTTCTTTGAAAATACAATAACTGAACAATGAAATTGGAATATAACCAATATTTGAAAAATAATAATACCAAAATATTGATAACAATAATATTTCCTACTGGCACCGTGTTCCTTATGGATATTAATAGAGTTTTCTGTTCACAGTTTTAATGAAAAGATATGAGAGGTGTCGTGGAAATATCGTATTAATTGCATGTGCGAAGTGTCGTCCCGTATTAGCCTGCGCAGTCCGCACAGGCTAATCCGGGACGACACTTTCCGCCGAATGAGGATTTATGTTTCGATGAGACTTCCTTAAAACAGAAAATACCATAAAAGCGGAAAGTGTCGTCCCGCATTAGCCTGTGCGGACTGCTCAGGCTAATGCTGTACGAGACTTTGCGCACATGCATTAAGCCCTGTTTTTCCACGACACGCCTTTTATATTAATTCAACGTAAATCAATTATATGCATGTTTTTCAAACCAAAATTGCATTTCATTTCGATTGTCATGTTAATTGCAAAAATGTGTTTTTCATACAATTTTATTTTTATATTATTTCCGCCTACGACTGGGCAGTTTTTTCCCACATCTCTACATTATATTATGCAAATGGTCAGTGAACGAATAGCACGCAGACGACATTTATTACAATCGAACAACCTGTCGGTGTCTGTTGACAACATTGAACGTTATGTTTGTACACACCGGTCGAAATTGATCTGCGTTCTTTTACTCAAGGTATTATTGGGAATAAAACTATAAACGTACAGAATGTTTTTTAGACTGGTAGCGGAAGCCAACAGTCTTCAGTATGGCGATTTCGAGAGATTGAATCGCGTGACGAACTTTTTACTTCGCAGGCTACGAAGCATTTACAATCGATGCTACACATTTTTCAGTACGCTCCATCGGCAATTTCGGCCCGTTCAAGATTAGTCGACCGACACGTTGACTGTTGTACACTGTATTGCATTTGCATTAAGTAGTTTGCATATATACCTATATATCTACCAAGATGTTGAAAGTAGGGAGTATAACAATGAGTACTTTGATTTGTCTTTTGTAAAAGTGGGCGGGCGAATGGGCTGGCTGGCTGGCTGGTGGGCGGGATGGCTAGCTGACGACCGGACGGGATGGGTGTCTGGCGGGTGCGCGGGATGGCTGGCTGACGGGAGGGCGGGAGGGATGGCTGGCTGACGGGCGGGCGGGCGGGATGGCTGGCTGACGGGCGGGCTGGATGGCTGGCGAGTGGGCGGGATGGCTGGCTGGCTGGCGGGTGGGCGGGCTTGCTGGCTGGCTGGCGGGTAGGCGGGATGGCTGGCTTTCTTTTAGCCGGGCGTCGGGAAATCTTTGTCGACAACTTTGTCCAGCATGAATGGATTTTCAAATAACTTGACAGAAGTGATAAGCCTGATGGGACGGAGTTTCGCGCTCAAGAACCAGGTCCCTAGGTCCAAGATCAAGGTCACAATTAAAGGTCAAAGGTCCAATATAAAAAAAACCTTACCAATTTGTCCGGAGCAGATCTTTGTCATGCATGGATGGGTTTTCAAATTACTTGTCAGAAGTTATAAGCATGATGAGACGGAGTGTCATACGCATGAACAAGGTCCCTAGTTTCAAGGCAATCCCAATAAATTCTATGCGCAATAGCGTCTTGGGATTGCCTATAGGTAGGTGGGGTCAAGGTAACTGTTACTAAAAATAGAAAAATGGTTTTGGTTCATTGAGATTTCCGCTCAATGCTCGAGACCAATTGAACTTTTGTAATGAAACGTAACATGTAGATACCTTATATTACATATCGCTTGGGATTGCATATGGGGTGGGTAGGATGAAGGTCAATGTCACAGTAATTAAAAAATACAAATAGTTTCGGCTTAATAAATACAAAACAAATTGAGCTACTGTATTGAAACTTTATATTAAGATACCTAGACTTTGAACCGGCGGGTGGGGTCAAGGCCAGAATTTCAAAACAAATAATCGCGTTATCATCATCGTGTTATCGCGTGTTCGTTATAGAAGTATCGTGATTCCGCTTTTTTATCATCGTACATTGGAGAATGGCTTTTCAAATAAACACATACACATCAAAGGCGATGGCCCTAACGGAATTAGAGTTAACAAAATGCTTTACAGCTAATCACGTTCACGTGATGAAGAACTTTGATTTTTAAAGTATGTTTATTTACTATTTACAGAACTATATTTCGCCAATATACCGCCGCGTATGCAGACAAATAACATTTTGCTAGTGAACCGTCTTTTATAGGTCTGTGTCTGTTACCTGGCTGTTTCCCCCTTCGAAGCCAGGCAATAACGTGTGTTCTAACGTGTAAATATATGATTTTAATATAATTTTATGTTTCGTACATATTAAAGACTAGTCGTGTATTAAAATACGTTAGTTTACAATTTCAAATTTATTTAACTAGTAGGATTCCCTTTTTTATATTGTAGAGTAAGAATTATTGTGGTGAATTGTATCGAGTGCACCGGGGTTCTCCCCCATATGACCATCGCCCCAGAAGACTTGTTAGCCTTGGTAAGGGGAATAGTGCAAGATGCAGGAGACGCCCCGTTGCACAGGCAACCCTGGGTCGTTAAGTGCCCGGTGTGAAGTATCTAGTACACTGCACGTCGGTTTAACATCTCGTGCGAAAAGCGAGTTAGTAGGTTAGTGTGTAACGGGGTCTCGAACCTATGAACCCTGGGTTGTGAAGCCAGTGCGTCACCACTAGACAACGGATTCGCTACTTTATCGCTTAGTAATCTTTTTTCTAGTCCGAATAGCTATCTCATTGATTTGCTTATAAAAAACAAGAAGAAACATAGTTATAGTCTGCAAAGGGTTATGTAATAGTTGTAGCATCCGTTTACCGAAATATGCTAGTTATTTAATGAGCCCGCAGGGCGAGGTTAAATGATTAACATATTTAGGTCAAAGGGTGCTACAAGTGTTTTATACAATATTCACCAATCACATCGCAACTTTCCACGATGCCGATTCCAGACGTCGCGTGATGTCTTAACATGATTGTTTTGGCGTATGTTTCGTTTCTAAATTTAGCGCTGTCAGTTGTTTTCTGGTGCTAGATCCCAATGTGCAAGTTTACTGTGCAATAAGTGCTTATAAATGCAAACTAAATTTCAATATTCTGCACGCTGCTTATTGCACGATTAGCTTGCAAATTAAGCTCAGCCCACTAGTTACTGTTCTGATACCACAGTTGCCGGTATTGAATACGACAAAACATAGAAAACTCTCTCTGAAATATGGCATAAGTATCGTTACTGTTTTATTGCATTCTTTGCTGTCATCGTTTATTCTATCTCGTAACAAGCTACGTTTCTTTTCTGTCACTTTGAGCGATATTAATGTACGTTCAGTAGAAAAAAATGTTTTCCGTTAATCGTACATATTTCCTTTTAAAAGAAATTACGTGTCACTGGTAGTTTACGCGAAGTGTCCGCCTGTCTTTGTTCTTGCTAATAAATGAGTGTTTTTTTTTTCTGTTTTTTTTCTTCATCGTGATTTTCATCCGATCTGACGGTCTTCTCCAATCCAAAAATATTCAAAAAAGTAAACCTCAAATATCTCATAAATCACTCTACGCGTCAGTTTAAGATATTAATTTATTCAACTGTTTTGCTTTTCTGTCGCCACCTGTTGCGATTTACCGCCTGGGCAATTGTTCTCAAACAACAATGTTTTGCAATTGCTCAGCAATGCAATATTTTGCTATTTCGCTCTGAGTCGTGTTTGAAAATAAAGATTTATTTTGTCACATGTATTGATTGTAATGTTTATGGTTATTAACTGTTCATATTTTATTTATTAATGTTTGTTTATTTAGAAATATATTGTTTGAAGACCTTATTGTAAATAATATTACCATTGTTTCATTGTTACTATCATTTTGGATCAATGTGTTGTCTTTATAAGACACATTCAGAAAATAAAGTCATTATTATTATTAATATTAATTTGAACATTATTATTATTATTATTATTATTATTAGTAGTAGTAGTAGTAGTTGTAGTAGATGTTGTTGATGTTGTAGTTGCATTATTTTTTTATCATCATGATTATAATTGCTATTATGATCATGATGATGATGATGATGATTATTATTATTATTATTATTTATATTATTATTATTATTATTATTATATTAGATCCATTATTATTATTATTATTATTATTATTATTATTATTTATTATTATTATTATTATTATTATAGTTGATTGTTTTCACAATCTTACGGTAAGAAATGTTTAAATATCTTGTTCTGCCCCGAACCAGACTTCATAAAGACAAAACGTTTGACAATTCATGGCAACTTTATACAAGACAAAGTGCGTAGGAGTTTGTGGTAATTAATCGTAGCAGGTTTTTTGTTCGTTTACTTTTCGTTTACATTAATTTTAATTGTGATTCATTCAAATGCAATTGAAATAAGTTTCAGTACTGAAAAATATTGTTGCTTGCTTGTCGAATCCAGTATCCTCCTTCGGAGATGTATCTAGCATTTTAATTGCATTATCGTGTTTACGCTAATATGCAAACATGGCTTTTAGTCGAGAAATGTCAAATTGCTAATGTCAACATGCGTTCTTGTCCTGGGCGGTTTTTCACGACACCTGAGTAATAGGATTGATTCTCAATACAAAACAACGATGATCAAGACAGGGCCAGCATTCACAAATTATCTAAAGTTGTTTTTAAATCAAAGTCAATATTTCACAGTTGTCATGAATTAAATATCGAGATTTTTCCGAAGTCACCAAACGTCCTATAAAAACGGACTGAACAATATTCGGAAAGTTTTACTTTAAGACCCCTTATGCAATGCGTAAGTAAAATCGTGCTTGTGGTTTGCAAAAGGGTCATATATGTATTGCAATTATTTTTTATTTGAAATTTCCTCCTCTATTAATAATCGTTTAATATTTCAAGCTTTATATTAGTTGAAATTATTTTATACCATATTTCAGAGAGTTTTCTTTGTTCTGCGGCATTTAATAACTGTGACATTATAACAGAAACTGGAGGGTGGAGCCTAATATGCAAGCTTATCGTGCTATAAATAGCGCGCAGTATATTGAAATATAGTTTTAATTTATACGCACGCTACTTATTGCACAGTAAGCTTCCACATTCGACAGCGCTACATTTGGAAACGATTTGCTTGACACACATGCCAAGCATGTCAGTCATCACGTGACGTTTAGGAAACGCCTTTAAGATAGGCATCGTGGAAAGTTGCAATGTAATAGGTAAACATGATATGAAACACTTGTAGCACACTTTGACCTCAACCATATTAATTATTTAATATCGCCCTGCGGGCTCCTTAAATAACTAACATATTTCGATAAAAGTATGCTACAACTATTTCTTTTCAGCCCCTGTTAGAAAAAAAGACGACTCAATTATATCTAGAACATTTTTTCGGTGTGTTATGTACAGTCATTTGATGTCTCACATCATCTCGTCTGCTTGGAGCTACTGTAAGGTTACAATGCACTAAATAGTTGTGGTTAAGAACCAAACACAGTGTATAGGCGAACGCAACGCTTGTCAGGTTTCTTTTGTCGTTTTTGTGAGATAATTGTTTAGATTCGTTGCGTTTTACATATACTGATTATAAGTGTACTCTAGACAATTTTCTGTTGTTTTCAATAAAAAATTTGCGCTGAACTAACTAGTTACTCATTTTTGTACCAATTTGTAAAATTCTTCTTTAATAATTTTTTCTTCAATATGCTCCTCGTCGTCCTCCTTCTCCTCATAATCATCATCATTATCATCATAAAAACGATCATCATCATCAATTATCATGATCATATCCGGAAATTCGTTCATCGTTATCATCAGTATCATCACCATGACCAATGATCATACAGCCAGAATCGCTATCATCATCATTTTATTATTCTCATGCAGAACGACGCATTTTACCAAATTACCACACACGTGTATATTTTTAGTATACCGGCGATTGGAACAATCTAAATGATATTCATTGTTTAGTAACAACAACGATAGATAGAACGAGCGAATGAGTAAGGCTATCGTACATACAGGACTACTCGTAAAGGCTAAAAATATGAAACCCATCGAGGACGAATGAATTAAAAACATATCACTAAATTGGTGAACGATAAAATGAACATTGCATAAAAAAATTAATGTTACACAAAATATAAGTATATCGGTACACTTAAAACAACATTCAGCAAGAGTGAAAAAACACTGTCAGTGCTTCGTGTATAAGAATTGTAGAAATTTTAACATGACGTATTCGTTTATTTAAACAAATTCAGCAACCGCGACGATTTTGGGCAGACTTCATTGAAACTGAAAATACTATAAAAGCGAAAAGTGCGGTTCTGGATTGGCCTGTGCGAACTGCACATACTAATCCGGGACGACACTTTACGCACATGCATTAAGCCCGGATTTCCCACGACACGCCTCATTTCTACTTTCACATGCGTAGATTAGGCTTTGTAGGATCATATCTTTCACAAATAAAATTGTTCACACACATTTGAAGAATAGGATCTCATTTGTCATATTTTGAAGCACGCAAAATGTGATTGGCCAAAACACGGATATACGTGAGGATCACAGAATAATATGATTCAATTGCCTATAAAGAACTGGATGCGATCGCAAACTTTACAGAAAATGTGAAGAATCAGACTGTGCAGTGTGAAGAATAAGATCTAAATGTTCACACCTGTGAGGAATGAGATACTATTTTTTACAGATGTGAAAAATATGATTTGTGAAAAATCCTACACGGCTTCTTTACCAGTGCACAAGTGAGCGTACATGATTATAAATATTGATTGAATGAAAGTCACATGAACTAAAGAAATTATGATTGAATGAAATTCACAAGAACTAAAGATATACTACTCAAAATTGGAGAAGTTATTTTTTTCAAATGTTGCACAAATGCAGATCCTTATCAAATTTTCCGTAGTATGGATTACAAACGTTATCATCTCTTTACTGAATTTAACCTTTCGTATTTCATATTTTTATAACTGTCAAATATATTATTTATTTTTGCAATAAACCACCAACAATTCTTGGAAAGGAAAATCCTAGTGTACTGCAACACTTATCAATGCGGCTGGCATTTTCGTTTGTTTCCATACCACAAATTGACACAGATTTTCTTCAAAAAAATATGGAATGCTATTATACATGCAAATGCATCTACGAAACAAAAGTTGAAATCAACACATATACGATATTTAAAATGGTTCCCAATCGAATATGACATTTTTTAATGTTGAGATTTACACAGTATTTCACAAATTTTGGATATCCGTTTTTATTAAATCAGACAGGGAGAAAGTTACTGGAAATACCGAAATCTACCTCTACCGGGTTATTCTTCTTCTGCATTGTTAAAATGCGGATTCGCTTAAATTTAAGCCGCTGTCCATTGAATTTAATTCAATACATCGTAATTTAGTAATAGTTCTTATAAACGTTTATGGTGTTTATTCTTCTGAAATCTGTTTCTTATTTACGAAAGGCACTTTGTTGAAGAGCGCTTAGTACGAACGGAATATACAATAATGTGCATGCTGGTTTACCCCAGAGTCATCCCCATGTATCGCATACAGAAAATAGACGATAGCAAGTTACCAAAATGTTATTTATTCACCGATATCATTGCTTTTTTGTTGTATTTTGTTCTGTATAATGCCCATTACAAACAATTTCTGCAAACTATTATTTGTATTTATATATTTCTGGACTGCTGCATTAAAACCCGGACACGATCGTCAAAAAAATAGTCAATATATGGTTTTTTTTGGCATTAAATCAAATTCGTGGCGGGCAATAAAAAACGTTGCGGCACTGCCTGAGAAACAATTTATTATTTATTAGCCGTAATTGTGGAGTACCCCGTTCAGCACTCTCCTAGTCATAACATGTTTTACTAATTGTTAAACTACTTTTATATCAGATGAATTTACTAATGTATTTTACGGACATTTAACATAAAAACGGTGGTTTGATCATGTTTAGATTAACACAAATACGCAGTGTGTTTGAATAAGATTTTACATGAGCCCCGTGTTTTTATAGTGAAAACGTTTTTGACAGTTTTAATTTGTTTCCTTTTTTTATTTGGTTAGGGGTACGTGCGTGCGTGCGTGCGTGCGTGCGTGCGTGCGTGCGTGCGTGGGCACTCTTGTGTCAGTCTTAAAACTCCTGGTTCAGGATTCAAGGGTAGAAACAACATCACAAAAAAGGTAATTGATTACCCGTTATTTTGTTTATAAAATATATAACATAAAGTGAAAGAGAACGGCATAATGGTGACAATGAACTATAATAACAAGATACAAGTGCATAAGATGAACATGTGATTTCAGTGAGAGGCGGCGATGTAATGTTTTTTAAGTTCGTTTTTTTTTTTTACTTTACTGTCTTTAAAATATCGTTTAATATACTTTATTACAATACCTGCCGTTATTTGACATAACTGTATATGGTACAGATTGAATAGAAATATACAACAAGTAACGCATTGGCAGCTTATTTTTCAATTTACTTCTCTTATAATGAATAAATAAAAAAATAAATATCGATGCAACGCAGACGAAGAAACGTCTATTAAATAATGTCCTCATCGACTGCAGACGGCGTAACAAATAATTGCCGTCGGGTCGACCTTGTAACGTTGGCACGTATGTTTTTCATGCAGGAACCATGGTGACGTCATTTCTCTGACGTCAGATGACGTCACGTAGTTAACGTTGGAAGACGGTTGGTAAGTCAGGATGAATAAGGTCTCTGGTACAGTGTGTCATTAGAAGCCAAAGAGGCCAGAGCCGGTAAAGGCACCCATGACACATAACTGTCTCATATTACGTGGGTAAAAAGAGCACATGGTCATGTCTTGCATTTGATCTGAAAATGTAAAAATCGGTTTCTATAGTAACAAATTATTGTCGATTAACGAAAACATTTATTGCCAAGGCTCGTGGTTTTAGGTTTTCTAAGACTCGTCAAACAGACTTGCCTTTATTCAAAACTACCCTAGTATTTTCATTATCTTCTAATAATTAAATGAAATATTGAATGCCAAATTGTGGAGAACAGCAAACATTTAGCACTGAAGAAAATCAACGAAATGAACGGTGCGAGTTAGTTAAAAATTAAATGTTGTTATATATTGAGAGGACATCCGAATTGAACGCTTCTGCATATTAGCGCATTAACCATTAAATGTATCAAACATATTATTTTCAAAGTTTAAAGGGCTATGTCTACAAATAACATAGTTTCGTATTGCACTATAAATTATATTAGATTATAGAACAATGCTATTCTAAGACATGTACATTTAACAGATAAAATCAAAACAGAATAAAAGGTTTGAAAAAATTAAAACTCCAAGCTCTTATCGAACTCACGGCTTAGGCATCATACTACGAAATGACAAAAGACAGCGCTTGATCCAACTGCGCTATTTTGCTTTTTAAAGAAACATGTGTAACTATGGTTATACAAAATACTCACAATTCTGACGTCAATTTGTAAACAAGAAAAGGGCCAAACAAACACGACCCATATTATAAATTGAATTTTTTAAATCTGAAAATGCGAAAACTCTTTCTCCATTAAGTATACCTTATTTTGACCGTTATTATATGTTATTAATATCTTAATTTGAGATATTGTTTTTAGAAATTACCCCCTTGATGTCGTTTTCGTTGACAATGTCCCTTCAGCTATCTGCAGACATGTAGAATTAAGTTTAAAAAATATATATTAATAAATAAAATCTCTTTACTAAAATCTGTGGACTGATGTTTTAATGAATAATAGGTGTACATGAACTGTAATATGAGATTAAACCTTCATAACAAGATGATTAATGCAACTGCTTATACTACATATGCGGCGTGTCGTGGGAAAACCGGGCTTAATGCAAGTGCGTAAAGTGTCGTCCCGTATTAGCCTGTGCAGTCCGCACAAGCTAATCCAGGACGGCACTTCCTCTTACAGTGGTTTCATGTTTAGAAGAGACTTCCTTGAAACAGAAAATACCATAAAAGCTGAAAGTGCCGTCCTGGATTAGCCTGTGCGGACTGCACATGCATTAAGCCCGGTTTTTCCACGACACGCCTCATATTAGTATGTTGTTTAAAAAAGACTATTATTGTTATTTATGACAACTGTTTGTTTGATGTTGACTAAAAACATTTTCATTATAAACACTAAACAATACAAGTTTAGTTTTATATCAGTGTGCCATTTAACTCATCGGTGCTATCCGATAACAAAACTTTTTAGCCGCAGGAAAAATACTGAGTAATGTTATATAGTGGTCATTTTTTGCCAAAACAACGTCGAAATTACTTTGACATTAGCCATGCACCAAAAGTTACACCAAAATCATCGAACGGCTTAATAATTAGACTAGTTTATTCGCGTTTCGATATATCAATCTTCTGTTGCATAAATTCCACAAATATTGGACCGAAAATTAAGAAACGAAACAATCCTTACCTCCGAAAGTTCCGGTCATGGCTCCGAGCCCGAAGATGGGGTTTCTTTGTTGGCCACCAAACATACCAGACAAATCGAATGGATTTCCGGCACTGCTGGTTTGTGCACCGGCGGCGCCTGTTGTAGCAGCGTTACCACTCGTGGGCGTTTCAGGCTGATTAAATAATCTGCTCATCATCAAATAATTCATCATATCCTGACCATTTACATGCGAAACTGAGGCCGCCACTGCGAACACAAACAGAACTACAGCGAACTTCATTTTCGAGATGTTACAAATGATCCTTCGATGCGTCTCCCAACTTTTCGACCGCTGTGTTACTGTTACAACCCAGAGTCTGCCTTTCGACGGCAGAAGTGACGGCTTAAATCAGGACGGGCTGTCACGTGCACGTTACAGCGTATCGTTTGGCGGTTTCGGATGACAAAACACGTTAACGTAATTAGTAATCATGGGAACGAATTCAGTAATAGAAACGTGTCGAACAGGTACAATTCAAATTTACCACTTTTGAGGCCCGAACAACAATAAGTTTGTAAGTTTTAAGAATATTATCAACTTAAGACAGCAATTGCTCATATATTAAGCGCCTAAAAGCGTCGAATAACAAATGAATATGTATATTTTTGTGTGAACAATAAATAGAGTGCTTCTTTATGCCTTATCGACGAAGTATTTAATCAACGATGTTTTTGGTAAGTAAAAACCGCCAACAACAAAAATGGATGATACTAATTTGGTTAAATTTAAAGAACTTCTTCATTGATTTCTAAAAATTAATTTTTAGTAATTTCAGTACGCACTGTTCAATGATTGTGTTTCATAATCAGTATACCGTCTTGCACTGATTACTATTCGTTCTGTGTTATTAATTTAGTGGTTTTAATAAGTTATTTTCTGTCAATAAACTTCAATATTTCACCAATTAGGGTAGTGATGACAATATCTCCTCTAAATCTAGTGGGCATATCTATTTTAATGATTTGAATATACTCGTATATTCCTTCTTAGAATTTCGTTATCGTCATTCTTTTGTGGATTTCTAGTAAACATTACCTCTCACAGAAAGTGGTATAACTATCAATTTTAATGATGTCAAATGCATAATGTTCCTGTATGTAATTTTAGTGAGTCCATTTTTTATTTCTAGTGGGTATTTCTACTGTATTGATTTTGGCAAGTATGTTAACTGCATAGTGTTATTTCACGCTTATGTTGTTTAACAGAAAAGGACTGAGTCAACCGAGTTGAAAGAGAGCTATGATCTTTTCAAGTTGGATCAAGGATAGGAATGATATTTGATCATTTCACTAAATGGATGTTAGAGACTACTTTTTTCTGTTTGCAACAAATCTTTCTCTACACTGGAAAAGTTCATTATTATAAATAAACATGATATCAAATGTAGCTGCAATCGTGTGCAGCTATATAAACAAGAGCTGTTTGTGCACAAGTGAAAAGGAATCTTTAAAATATCAAGTTTTATGAAGATCAGTTGAAAACAGTTGGACACAGAGAGCGGAAACTGATAAAAAGGCTAATTTTAGATAAATAAAGGGCCACAACTCTGCAGTTCCGAGTGCGATATGGTTTATCCTCGAACTAGTCTAAGTTATTATGATCTCAAACATTTTGGTGAAGTTTGGTCAAGACCGCATGGCAACGGTTTGTCTTAGAGAGTGGAAACGGCTACAAAGGCCAATTTTAGATAAATCAAAGGCCGTAACGCGACAATTTCTGCGGAAATTTGTCTAATAATTGAACTTGTCCGAGATATTATGCTCAAAAACATTTTCAAGTTCAAGTTCAAGTTTGGTGAAGATCAGATTAAAACTGTTAAACTGTTGAGCGGAAACGAAAGCGGTCTACAGACATTAGCAAACCAATGTACTCCTCCATCTAAGATGGGGGCATACAAATATGTATTACAAAAACATGAACATTTAGCGACGACGACTTGTAACCGGCATGTAAATGTGTGTCATTAAATATAATTAACCGAAATCTATTTTTCTTTCAGACTATATATACCAAGTAACATAAGTTGTGCAACAAAACTAACACTTGATATATTTTATTGAGTCATCATTTAATAAACAGCATTTCATTGCTTGTTATAGTACTGGTCCTTCCCTTTAAAAACAATGAACTAGTGAATATCAACATTGCGCTTGGTGTAAATATCACAACAATATAATAAAATACAACCAATAAACAATGTTGTGTTTTCACTTTAAAGATGCATTCTATATGTACTAACATCCTAGCTGTTGTAAAACTTATTTTCCTAAGTATATATTATCATAAATACCCAATACACTCCTCCCGGTTTGCTTTAGTCATTATCATCCCCAACAGCGGACGGGCCTTACTACAACAATCGTTTACGATTTTGCAAGTCAGTCATTAGGTCTATAATTTATTTCACCACCTCGAGTTTACGACTACAAGTCAAGATTTATCTCGATGTCCTCCGTTTGAAACGTTTGACTGTTTTGTCATGAATCCTGTTCACCTTTGACACTCCAAAATGCTAAATGACAGGGATGCTAATTACCCTGATAAATGGCCTACCCTGAAGATGTGAACTTGGTTCACGTGCAATATCGTTAATCGTATTATGTAGCCATGGGCCAGCGAGAGTACATAGATACATACCCCCGCGTGAGGTACTATCGTGATGTTGCCAAAGTGTGGTCTATAGTTGCGGTGTAGTGCTTTTGAGTACTTTAAATTATCAAGTGTGCCAATAAAAAATAGGTTAGCTGTTTTATTAATAACCTTAACGTTCTTTTCATGACTCTTAACCACGTACTAGTAGGTTTTATAGGTACGACAAGTAATTAACTTACGACCATACACCACAAGCGCTTTGGAGTTGCGGTATTTCCCAATACCTGTACAAATAATTATAGAAACCCATTCTTTGTTTAAAATATCCATTGTGGCGTTTGTACCTGTACATGATCAACGCACTGCTGGGATGAGATATGATTTATGAAGTGTCATTATATAGACACTATAAAAATGACAATAATAAATTGCGACTAAGTTGATGATAAAATTATACGCAAATGTCATCGCAAGAGTGCAAATATGTCGTTGTTACTGTTATAAATCAATAGCTTTTAAACCTATTTATTAAAGCTCGACTGTGTCGAAAGCCAAATTCTAATTGAGCCACTTTTGCGTCCATTCTCTGGTTAGAACCAGTTCTTTGTGCTTTTTAAGAAAGATTCCTTACTAGTGAACGAACTCACGAACTTCCGGTCAAAAGGCGGACTCCATAATTTTGCCTACCACTACTCTGAATAGATTCTGTGTTTTCCAGAAGAGTATCACCAAACATTTTGCAAAAAGAAACACGTTAGTTTTTTAAGGACAATTACTGCGTTACCATGGTACACTTTTTAGGTAAATAATTACTCTCTTACTATTCAAATGACAAAAGTGTATGACATACGGAAGTCGGGCTTATTTCTCTATGTACGTAAATGGAGAGTTAATGTAAGAGCTTGAAGTTGATTTCTGGTGGAATATTTTTAGCAGAGTGTTTTGTGTTGCAGTACTTAAAATTACTACTTGTTCAAACAAATAATTGAGGCGTGGCGTGGAAAATTCAGGCTGAATGCATGTTCGTAAAGTGTCGTCCCGGATTAGCCTGTGCAGTCCGATTCGGGACGACACTTCGCATTTATGGTACTTTCTGTTTCAATGAAGTCTCCTCTAAACATAAATTCACTGTCGGCGGAAAGTGTCGTCCCGGATAGTCTGTGCGGACTGTGCACATGGACATGCGCCGATGCGCAAATGATTAGATTTTGGTGGTGATCCGGATCACTTTTTGGATCCACGATGTTTTTTTTTTTGCACACCCACTTTATTAAGGTGTATGTTGTCTATTAGTTAAATAAAAAGAAAAGAAAATCGGAATTTCGCGCTGCTGAGATTCAAATTCTTCTTAATAATTCAAACATGAAAGTGACGGTTGTAAACTAGATTCCGCATTATGGGATATGCAATGGATTGTATGTTAAACGTCAACTTTACAAATTCGTAACATGTTTACGTATTAAACGGACTGGTGAGGAAGGGCTGAGTGAATTTGCCTAAAACTAAACTAGAATAAAATAAACAAATTTAAATGCCCCCTGTAGTCAGATATGGAAAACTGCATCGCCATCGTAGTCAGATACGGTAAACTCCATCGCCCCCTGTAGTCAGATATGGAAAACTGCATCGCCCTTTGTAGTCAGATATGGAAAACTGCATCGTCCCATGTAATCAGATATGGAAAACTGCATCGCCCCCTGTAGTCAGATATGGAAAACTGCCTCTTCCCATGTAGTCAAATATGGAAATATGCATCGCCTCCTGAAGTCAGATATGGAAAACTGATGTTATTACATAATACGTTAATAAAAATGTTTCTTTGTTTGCTGTATATGGTATGTATATTCTTTCACTATTGTCTCAATTATTCATTGTTTAAAACGTTACACTTCCTTTTCATTTTCTAATGATTCCTGGTTTTACCACATGTCAGCCTACCGCATGACTCACCTTGCCAACATAACAATTAAATGCAGACCAGCAATATACGATTATGTTGCAATACCTGATTTTCCAAAAACAGTTATTTGTCTCGACCAGTCACCAATCACGTGTCCAAGCGATCTATAACTTAAATATATTTCCAAACAGGAAATGCTTTGGTGTGCGTATACGATATCAGATATTTGTGTTATCTAATCATTCTAAAACGAGACGAAAGGGAATTTAGAAAGACATCAAAACGCTAACAGTCTGTTGGCGAGAAAAGAAAGGAAACAAAAATCAAGGGAAATAAAGATGAATAAAGGTGCACACATTTTCTAACAGAAGGACGAATTGAATGAAATTGAATTGCTGCAATGCCATTTTTACACAAGACAAATCGAACTACTCATTGTTATACTCCCTAATTTTAACATCTTAGTAGATATAAAGGTTTGTATGCAAACTTAATGCAGACGCAATAATATGCATAACAGTTAACGTATTGACTAATCCTAAATAGCTGAAGGAGAGCATACATTTGGAGTACCGTTTGTAAGTGCTCGGTAGCCGGCAGAGTTTTCACTTCAATACATATTTATTCTACTGATAAGTACACAATGCAAATATATTATTATACATCAATAGCCTTCAAATTATCATATGGTAAATTCATGTACATTTGTTTGTAGTGCTTATTTGACACGTACGTTCATATTTTAATCATATGTACGCAAATAATACATAATTATAAATTAAACTAATACATGTATGGTAAATACATTTGACTGTTAAATAAAACTAACATGTTTCCCAAAACTAGGTGATCTCCCTTGGAAATTACCTCACGTTATTGCGAATTCACATCCGCCATAATTGAAACCCTACTTCCGGCGACGTTTTCTCTAGCTTGCAATATAAAGTATTATAGATCTAGGACCAAGCGGCTTTCAAAACTTGTAATGGAAACTTTTAAAACACTTGCGATTAACTTTTAATACAACTAATATGCTTTATTCTTATTTGGTAAATAAATTAACATTTGGCTGTTAAGTGCACTTACTGAAAATAGAGGGGGGGGGGGCAACGGGCTGACCCAGTGGAATTTGACGTATTTTATTTTGGGGGTCA
This sequence comes from Congeria kusceri, assembly GCA_027627225.1. Taxonomy (NCBI): domain Eukaryota; kingdom Metazoa; phylum Mollusca; class Bivalvia; order Myida; family Dreissenidae; genus Congeria; species Congeria kusceri. Next base: position 64,261,424 of record CM051033.1, read on the forward strand.
AATTCCCAACCCTAGAGCCTAGCATTTTTGTCTAAATCCCAACTGTAGGAAGCTTGGTGTATCAAATGGCCCAAGAGGGGGCGGGGTGGGGGAATATTACCGGGATCTAAAATCCGACCAATGTCCATTTCCCCGGAATCGCAATCATTCGGCGTGTCAAATTCCTACCTTTCGTGAATCGTTTTCGTCTAAAGTACCGTATATGCCCGACGCCCCTCCCACGGGAGGACCATATTGATAAGTGCATAACGTGCGTTGTCTCTTTATAACTCCTAGTTTACCGACTGCATTAGGCTTGATTGTCATCCATTGATGCCTTTATGTGTACAGCTGTGACATTTTCCACTCTGCTAACAGGGGTTGCTTTCCTCCTTGTGTAAATTACGATCAATGTCAATGGCAGACTGTCAAATCTGACAAGCCCGACCAGTTTCCTGAATGAACTCGAATGATATACATGTAATGCATGGCGTATCTATCAAAATTAATCATTTTTATGTGCTAAATTAAGTTTGAATTTTATTGTGTTATACATTTATAGTGCTATTTGTTGAATTAATTGGAATTGATTAATTGTTTGTACAATAAATGATGGATATTTATATTCAAATATTACTAGATGATACGACGAAATTAAGGAGATATCATATAACTGATTAGTGTATGTTCCTGCCATGACTCTGAGATTTTAATACGGTAGAATCGGGGGAAATTTCAAAATTAATGTTTAAACCATTGAGTGACAAATCGTTATGTCAATTAAAAATGCGTGCGTTCGTAATTTTTATATAGGGCGGAAACGGTAGAATTTGGCAGATGCTGTCGCGTATAATGCTCATTTTATTATCTTTACACTAAACTTGTTTGTATTTCTTGTGAAGATGCGAGTTCATGAGAAAAGAATAACATCTTTTATTTAGTTCTGTTTCCTGCTTGTTAACATTTACATGTAATTTAACCAAATTCAAGGTGCTGTTTTTTGTAGGATCATATTTTTCACAAATCATATTTTTCACACGTCTGTGAAAAATAGGGTCTCATTTGTAACATTGATAAGTGTGAAGAAGGTGATTGGCCAAAAACAGGGTATGCGTACGGTTCATATTTTTCACATATTTTATGGTGAAATTGTATCGCGACAATCGATGAAATTATTATTTGGAGCATAATTATACAGTACTCATCATCATTATTATCATCATCATCATCATCATCATCATCATCGTCATCAATTATTCTCGTCATCACCATTATTATCATTATAGTTAGTCATCATCAGTATTGTCATCACTAGGAGAAACTAAGCACTATTTAGGAGCTACATACTAATGTATGCATGCGCTTAATCGTTAGACAATATGTTTGTACGGTCTAATTATGATATAGAAATGCATACTCGCGTACGTCCATACGAATGTACACCATTTTATTGGGATATTAACAAATGCACGCATCAGAACGTACGTACAAAAAACGTCTTATTTTGGATTATTAAAACCAAAATAACCATGCATATGTCCGCCCGAACTAGAATATACGTATACACGGACGGTAATATTGACCTTATTAGAACCCTCCGCACATACGTCGGTACGTACGTTTGGACAGTACAGTATCGTACCGTGCTGTACCTAACCGTATCTAACCGTACCGTACCTAACCGTACCGCAACGTATCTAACCGTACCGTACCTAACCGTACCGTACCGTACCTTTCCATACCATAGCATTACAAACCATACCATACATGCCATGCCATGCCGCACCATATCGTACCATACCATCCATACCGTACCGTACCGTAAATCATACCCTTATTTTTCGGGCACATACAATGTGAAAAATAGGATTATGTTGTAACAAATTCACTTTTTAAAAATTTGAACACTTTTTTTCATGTGTGAAGAGTATGATTTGAGTGCCGATCAAAAACTGGACTCGATCAAAAATTTCGCAGAAAATGTGAAGAATGAGACTGCGATGTGTGAAGAATGAGATCCTATTTTTCACACGTGTGAAAAATGAGATCCTATTTTTCACACTTGTGAAAAATATGATTTGTGAAAAATATAGTCCTACAGAGCTTATTGCGAAGTTACAAATACATGTATTTAAGAGAAAACATCGGAATACACAATGTGTAGAAAACACACACCAAAAACACGATATAATGTTCAATATATCTTCGCATTTTTCAATTTTTTACCTATAAAAATGGAAATGACACAGAAAACACACACCAAAAACACGATATAATGTTCAATATATCTTCGCATTTTTCAATTTTTCACCTATAAAAATGGAAATGACACAGAAAACGATTCACATATTATAGCAAAAACACCAAAAACAGCAGCACCTTAATAATAATCATGCACATCGAAACTTTTTTAAACCTATTTATTGATGCTCGATTGTGTCGAAACCAGAGACTTACTGAAGCACTTTTGAGTCCGTTTCCTGGGTAGAACCAGTACTTAGTGTCTTCAGAGAAAGATCATTCGACCGCTCCCCGAGTAAGAATCGAACTCACGACTTCCCGATCGCAAGGCGGACACCATATCCATTACACCACTGAGATTTATTGTGCCCCTCTTCGAAAACGTGGGGGTATATTGCTTTGCACCTGTCCGTCCGTCGGTCGGTCGATCGGTCGGTCGTCGGTCTGTCCGTAGACCATTTTGTTTCCGCACGATATCTACAGAACGCTTTGATCTACGGTCACGAAAGTTGGTATGCTGGTTTTATGGGAGGAAAGGAAGATCCCTGTACATTTTGAGGTCAACAGGTCAAAGGTCAAGGTCACCGTTGCAAAACAATAGAAACACAGTTTCCGCTCAATAACTTGAGAACGCATAGAGCTATTTTAATGAAACTCTACACACAGATACCTTGTATTGAGATCTCGCTCGGGATTGCATATGGGGTGGGTGGGGTCAAGATCAAGGTCACCGTTACTAAAAATAGAAAAACAGTCTCTGCTCAATAACTTGAGAACGCATCGAGATATTTTAATGAAACTTCATACATAGATACCTTATATTGAGATTTCGCTTGAGATTGATTATGTGGTGGGTGGGGTCAAGGTCACCGTTACTAAAAATAGAAAAACGGTCTCCGCTCAATAACTTGAGAAAGCATCGAGATATGTTAATGAAACTTCATACATAGATGCCTTATATTGAGACCTCGCTTGGGATTGCATATGGGGTGGGTGGGGTCAAGGTCAAGGTCACCGTTACTAAAAATAGGAAACACCGTTTCAGCACAATAGCTTGAAAACGCATAGAGATATTTTAATGAAACCTCATACATATATACCTTATATTGAGACCTCGCTTGGGAATGCATATGTGGTGGGTGGGGTCAAGGTCACCGTTGCTAAAAATAGAAAAACGGTTTCCGCTCAATTGCTTGAGAACGCATTGAGATATTTTATTGAAACTTCATACATAGATACCTCATATTGAGACCTCTCTTGGGATTTCATATGGAATTTGTGCAAACGGGACTGAATACTGAAATCGTCATTTCATCCGTTTAAATTTAGACAAATGAAATATGAAATTCAACACCACTTGAATAATCATTTTAAATAAGCGGTTGTGTCACAGCCATCTATAAAATACTACAAAAAACAACAACAAGATTTTTGTCTTCATTCGCGGCAAGTATAAAAAATACACATTGTAGATCTAGCTCTGAAAAGTCTAAATTAACATACTTGTATAATCAGGTAACGTTTTATTATTTCTAGAAGCGAATGCATCCTGGGCTCGTATTCACACCTTGGCTCCGTAGAGAATTTTTTATTTTTTTTTTTAATGCAGAAGATTCCTTCTATCTTTGACTGTTTCCTGTTTAGGTCGTTTTAAACTACTAAATGTTGCTAAAATGTGGCGTGTCGAGTGAAAACCGGGCTTAATGCATGTCCGCATAGGCTAAACCGGGACGACATTTTCCGCTTTTATGGTATTTTCTATTTCAATGAAGTTTCTTCCAAACATAAATCCAATGTAGGCGGAAAGTGCCGTCCTGGATTATCCGGGAAGACACTTTACGCACATGCACGAGGTGTGGTTTTCCCACGACACGCCTCGTTTATTCATTTATATTACCCATTTGTGTACAGAAATAATTGCACTTCACATAAAAGAATCATTTGAAAAATTACAACTTAAGTTAAGATTTCCCATATGAGATTTGTGAATACCGTACAGCACTGATGTAATTTATATTAAAAACACACACTGTGCTTTACAATTTTGACAGGGTAAGTTTACAATGGTATATTTTCCGTTATCCCTTTAAGGGACCATATCAACGAACAATTGGTTTCCAATTGCACTTTAACTTATATTGGATTATAGAAATGCGCTATTTTAAGATACGTACATTATAATAAATCATTAAAAATATGATACGTAATCAGATATTTGATAAAAACAAATCAGCAAAACTGCAAAAAAATTAAAAATAAAACCACAAGCCGGTCTCGAACTCATAATTTAGATGCCACATTTTTATAGAAAATGCTCACAATTCTGACGTCAAAATGTCAACATGAAAAGGGTCAAACAAACACGACACATTATAAATTTTTTTTTTTTTCTCAGAATGCGAAAACTATTTTCCCGTTATATGTACGTTATTTTAACCGTTATGATATGCCATTATTAATATCTTAATTTCAGATTGTTTAGAGAAATTACCCCTTTGAGGCACTTTTTGTTAACATAGTCACTTTAAAGGGACGTATGCACAGATACTTATTCACAGATTTTCGTAGTTTTAAGAAATGTAACCAAATGTAATAAATTACTAAAGTATCTGGACATACAAACCCAAATATCCCCTGCCAAAGAAAAAAGCATTAATAAAGGAAAATATATTAAGAGTTGAACCCAGGACCTCAAGATCAAAAGCCTGACAGTACTCGGGTAAATATAATCATCACGTGACACGTGATTACACCATGCACGAATCATGGTATACGTTTTACTTAATTATTAATTCTCAAACCCTATACTTTCTGATTTAGTACATTACAATTTCCAATTGGTGTGTTCAGAACTTTACCATTTCTAAAGATTGACCTGAGTTAAAAATATAGAACTGTGGCCCAGCTTGATTGTTTTTCAGGGACATGTTGATTTTATACCGTCTATTATCACACCGTAGTACCGGCTCCTTATCAGCGATTGCACCACTTTCCAGCGAAGACGAAAAAGTAGAGGCGGTGGGTTTGTATATATTGGTTTTTATACGTTTTTGCTTTGATTTAAAAGAAAAAAAAATTATATGAAGATGTCAGAAGCAATAAAGAGTCATCACGGAAAATATAAAGTTACAGAACCTTATATTTTCCAAGAAAAGGCGAGTTAAAATCGAACATTATGTGTTTTCGATGTATTTTGTCAAGTTTATATAGTTTTATCGCCGCAAATAGCTTATTTTGCAAAAATTATATCGACAGACTTTTTGCACATTGTTCCACCAGTAACCACACCCATTTTCAAAATTGTTCATTGTTTTATATTAGAAATATAACGTCCTGAAGTGATGGGGTGTACAAAAAATGGCACCAGTTATCAGCGATTTCATGTTTTTACCGGCACCAGTGAACAGCGAAATTTCATGTAGTTGCAAATTTAAGCATTTGTCACAAATTTATCATTAGATATTCATTTAGACACATCACACATCTATTCATTATCATATTCCGCCCCAGAGGCATGTGTGTTCGTCCGTACGTGCGCCTCAACATGCAGTCAAGTGTAGGCATTTGATATTTCGTATAACAGACACATCTGATTATGTAACTTGTACCGTATTTAATCCTTTATTGCCATTATAATGCCCGGAAAAATATCAAACGCCACCGCGAGATCGATTTGACCGACTTACATCAGTCAGGACACATAGGTTGCACGTACGAAAGCCAAAGTTTTAGACAGTACATGAGGGGAAATACTTGTGGCATACTTTGACCAATATATGTTAGTTTTTTAACGAGCCAGCAGGGCGAGGTTAAATAATTAACATATTGAGGTCAAAGGGTTTCAAGTGATTTATACCATATTTACCAATCACATCGCAACTTTCTACAATGCCGATCCCAATGGGCAGTTCCTAGACGTCACGTGATGTCTGACATATTCTTGACAACTGTGTCGTTTCCAAATTTAGCGCTGTCACAAGGTCACTTGATGCGTTTGGAATGGGCAAGCTTACCGTGCAAAAAGTAGCTTGCGTATAAATTGCAACTAAATTTCAATATACTGCTGGCTACTTATTGCACGATTATTATTCAAATTTTATTTTATAAATGACAACAATTCTTCAAATTACGCTTGTCACCAATATAACGGGTAAATACCATTCCTTGGGAAAGACCCTCGATAATATTGTAGAACTCGAACACTTTCTCCATTGTGTATGTATGGTAACATGTGCTTATTTGTTTGTATGTCATTATTTTGGAAATAAAATATGTTTTAAGTGTATACTGTAGGTACATGTATAGAATATAAAATAGAGAATTTAGAAAAAAAAGTTGTTATCTTATTGAGTAAGGTTTTTGCAAGACGTATACTTGCTGTGTTAATTTGACATGTCTCGGACAGCTCCCGGTATTATTAATGAACAAATACTTCTTACTTCACGATCAACCCTCGAAAATGATAAAGTTAGATCTTCGATATTCTGCATCGACCCGAATTTCTTTGAAAATACAATAACTGAACAATGAAATTGGAATATAACCAATATTTGAAAAATAATAATACCAAAATATTGATAACAATAATAGTTCCTACTGGCACCGTGTTCCTTATGGATATTAATAGAGTTTTCTGTTCACAGTTTTAATGAAAAGATATGAGAGGTGTCGTGGAAATATCGTATTAATTGCATGTGCGAAGTGTCGTCCCGTATTAGCCTGCGCAGTCCGCACAGGCTAATCCGGGAGACACTTTCCGCCGAATGAGGATTTATGTTTAGATGAGACTTCCTTAAAACAGAAAATACCATAAAAGCGGAAAGTGTCGTTCCGCATTAGCCTGTGCGGACTGCTCAGGCTAATGCTGTACGAGACTTTGCGCACATGCATTAAGCCCTGTTTTTCCACGACACGCTTTTTATATTAATTCAACGTAAATCATTTATATGCATGTTTTTCAAACCAAAATTGCATTTCATTTCGATTGTCATGTTAATTGCAAAAATGTGTTTTTCATACAATTTTATTTTTATATTATTTCCGCCTACGACTGGGCAGTTTTTTCCCACATCTCTACATTATATTATGCAAATGGTCAGTGAATGTATAGCACGCAGACGACATTTATTACAATCGAACAACCTGTCGGTGTCTGTTGACAACATTGAACGTTATGTGTGTACACACCGGTCGAAATTGATCTGCGTTCTTTTACTCAAGGTATTATTGGGAATAAAACTATAAACGTACAGAATGTTTTTTAGACTGGTAGCGGAAGCCAACAGTCTTCAGTATGGCGATTTCGAGAGATTGAATCGCGTGACGTACTTTTTACTTCGCAGGCTACGAAGCATTTACAATCGATACTACACATTTTTCAGTACGCTCCATCGGCAATTTCGGCCCGTTCAAGATTAGTCGACCGACACGTTGTCTGTTGTGCACTGTATTGCATTTGCATTAAGTAGTTTGCATATATACCTATATATCTACCAAGATGTTGAAAGTAGGGAGTATAACAATGAGTACTTTGATTTGTCTTTTGTAAAAGTGGGCGGGCGAACGGGCTGGCTGGCTGGCGGGTGGGCGGGATGGCTAGCTGACGACCGGACGGGATGGGTGTCTGGCGGGTGCGCGGGATGGCTGGCTGACGGGCGGGCGGGAGGGATGGCTGGCTGACGGGCGGGCGGGCGGGATGGCTGGCTGACGGGCGGGCGTGATGTCTGGCGAGTGGGCGGGATGGCTGGCTGGCTGGCGGGTGGGCGGGCTTGCTGGCTGGCTGGCGGGTAGGCGGGATGGCTGGCTTTCTTTTAGCCGGGCGGCGGGAAATCTTTGTCGACAACTTTGTCCAGCATGAATGGATTTTCAAATAACTTGACAGAAGTGATAAGCCTGATGGGACGGAGTTTCGCGCTCAAGAACCAGGTCCCTAGGTCCAAGATCAAGGTCACAATTAAAGGTCAAAGGTCCAATATAAGAAAACCTTACCAATTTGTCCGGAGCAAATCTTTGTCATGCATGGGTGGGTTTTCAAATTACTTGTCAGAAGTTATAAGCATGATGAGACGGAGTGTCATGCGCAAGAATAAGGTCCCTAGGTCCAAGGCAATCCCAAGAAATTCTATGCGCAATAGCGTCATGGGATTGCCTATATGTAGGTGGGGTCAAGGTAACTGTTACTAAAAATAGAAAAATGGTTTTGGTTCATTGAGATTTCCGCTCAATGCTCGAGACCAATTGAACTTTTGTAATGAGACGTAACATGTAGATACCTTATATTACATATCGCTTGGGATTGCATATGGGGTGGGTAGGATGAAGGTCAATGTCACAGTAATTAAAAAAGACAAATAGTTTCGGCTTAATAAATGCAAAACAAATTGAGCTACTGTATTGAAACTTTATATTAAGATACCTAGACTTTGAACCGGCGGGTGAGGTCAAGGCCAGAATTTCAAAAAAAATAATCGCGTTATCATCATCGTGTTATCGCGTGTTCGTTATAGAAGTATCGTGATTCCGCTTTTTTTATCATCGTACATTGGAGAATGGCTTTTCAAATAAACACATACACATCAAAGGCGATGGCCCTAACGGAATTAGAGTTAACAAAATGCTTTACAGCTAATCACGTTCACGTGATGAAGAACTTTGATTTTTAAAGTATGTTTATTTACTATTTACAGAACTATATTTCGCCAATATACCGCCGCGTATGCAGAGAAATAACATTTTGCTAGTGAACCGTCTTTTATAGGTCTGTGTCTGTTACCTGGCTGTTTCCCCCTGCGAAGCCAGGAAATAACGTGTGTTCTAACGTGTAAATATATGATTTTAATATAATTTTATGTTTCGTACATATTAAAGACTAGTCGTGTATTAAAATACGTTAGTTTACAATTTCAAATTTATTTAACTAGTAGGATTCCCTTTTTTATATTGTAGAGTAAGAATTATTGTGGTGAATTGTATCGAGTGCACCAGGTTTCTCCCCCATATGACCATCGCCCCAGAAGACTTGTTAGCCTTGGTAAGGGGAATAGTGCAAGATACAGGAGACTCCCCGTTGCACAGGCAACCCTGGGTCGTTAAGTGCCCGGTGTGAAGTACCTAGTACACTGCACGTCGGTTTAACATCTCGTGCGAAAAGCGAGTTAGTAGGTTAGTGTGTAACGGGGGCTCGAACCTATGAACCCTGGGTTGTGAAGCCAGTGCGTCACCACTAGACAACGGATTCGCTACTTTATCGCTTAGTAATCTTTTTTCTAGTCCGAATAGCTATCTCATTGATTTGCTTATTAAAATCAAGAAGAAACATAGTTATAGTCTGCAAAGGGTTATGTAATAGTTATGTAATAGTTGTAGCATCCTTTTACCGAAATATGCTAGTTATTTAATGAGCCCGCAGGGCGAGGTTAAATGATTAACATATTTAGGTCAAAGGGTGCTACAAGTGTTTTATACAATATTCACCAATCACATCGCAACTTTCCACGTCGCGTCTTAACATGATTGTTGTGGCGTATGTTTCGTTTCTAAATTTAGCGCTGTCAGTTGTTTTCTGGTGCTAGATCCCAATGTGCAAGTTTACTGTGCAATAAGTGCTTATAAATGCAAACTAAATTTCAATATTCTGCACGCTGCTTATTGCACGATTAGCTTGCAAATTAAGCTCCGCCCACTAGTTACTGTTCTGATACCACAGTTGCCGGTATTGAATACGACAAAACATAGAAAACTCTCTCTGAAATATGGCATAAGTATCGTTACTGTTTTGTTGCATTCTTTGCTGTCATCGTTTATTCTATCTCGTAACAAGCTACGTTTCTTTTCTGTCACTTTGAGCGATATTAATGTACGTTCAGTAGAAAAAAATGTTTTCCGTTAATCGTACATATTTCCTTTTAAAAGAAATTACGTGTCACTGGTAGTTTACGCGAAGTGTCCGCCCGTCTTTGTTCTTGCTAATAGTTGAGTGTTTTTTTTTTTCTGTTATTTTTCCTCATCGTGATTTTCATTCGATCTGACTGTCTTCTCCAATCCAAAAATATTCAAAAAAGTAAACCTCAAATATCTCATAAATCACTCTACGCGTCAGTTTAAGATATTAATTTATTCAACTGTTTTGCTGTTCTGTCGCCACCTGTTGCGATTTACCGCCTGGGCAATTGTTCTCAAACAACAATGTTTTGCAATTGCTCAGCAATGCAATATTTTGCTATTTCGCTCTGAGTCGTGTTTGAAAATAGAGATTTATTTTGTTATGTTTCTGCTCTTACATTGTTGTTATGTCCGTCACATGTATTGATTGTAATGTTTATGGTTATTAACTGTTCATATTTTATTTATTAATGTTTGTTTATTTTGAAATATATTGTTTGAAGACCTTATTGTAAATAATATTACCATTGTTTCATTGTTACTATCATTTTGTATCAATGTGTTGTCTTTATAAGACACATTCAGAAAATAAAGTCTTTATTATTATTAATATTAAATTGAACATTATTATTATTATTATTATTATTATTATTAGTAGTAGTAGTAGTTGTAGTTGATGTTGTTGTTGTTGTAGTTGCATTACTTTTTTATCATCATGATTATAATTGCTATTATGATGATGATGATGATGATTATTATTATTATTATTATTATTATTGATATTATTATTATTATTATTATTATTATATTAGATCCATTATTATTATTATTATTATTATTATTATTATTATTATTTAGTATTATTATTATTATTATAGTTGATTGTTTTCACAATCTTACGGTAAGAAATGTTTAAATATCTTGTTCTGCCCCGAACCAGACTTCATAAAGACAAAACGTTTGACAATTCATGGCAACTTTATACAAGACAAAGTGCGTAGGAGTTTGTGGTAATTAATGGTAGCAGGTTTTTTGTTCGTTTACTTTTCGTTTACATTAATTTTAATTGTGATTCATTCATATGCAATTGAAATAAGTATCAGTACTGAAAAATATTGTTGCTTGCTTGTCGAATTCAGTATCCTCCTTCGGAGATGTATCTAGCATTTTAATTGCATTATCGTGTTTACGCTAATATGCAAACATGGCTTTTGGTCGAGAAATGTCAAATTACTAATGTCAACGTGCGTTCTTGTCCTGGGCGGTTTTTCACAACACCTGAGTAATAGGATTGATTCTCAATACAAAACAACGATGATCAAGACAGGGCCAGCATTCACAAATTATCTAAAGTTGTTTTTAAATCAAAGTCAATATTTCACAGTTGTCAAGAATTAAATATCGAGATTGTTCCGAAGTCACCAAACGTCCTATAAAAACGGACTGAACAATATTCGGAAAGTTTTACTTTAAGACCCCTTATGCAATGCGTAAGTAAAATCGTGCTTGTGGTTTGCAAAAGGGTCATATATGTATTGCAATTCTTTTTTATTTGAAATTTCCTCCTCTATTAATAATCGTTTAATATTTCAAGCTATATATTAGTTGAAATTATTTTATACCATATTTCAGAGAGTTTTCTTTGTTCTGCGGCATTTAATAACTGTGACATTATAACAGAAACTGGAGGGTGGAGCCTAATATGCAAGCTTATCGTGCTATAAATAGCGCGCAGTATATTGAAATTTGGTTTTTATTTATACGCACGCTACTTATTGCACAGTAAGCTTCCACATTCGACAGCGCTACATTTGGAAACGATTTGCTTGACACACATGCCAAGCATGTCAGTCATCACGTGACGTTTAGGAAACGCCTTTAAGATAGGCATCGTGGAAAGTTGCAATGTAATAGGTAAACATGACATGAAACACTTGTAGCACACTTTGACCTCAACCATGTTAATTATTTAATATCGCCCTGCGGGCTCCTTAAATAACTAACATATTTCGATAAAAGTATGCTACAACTATTTCTTTTCAGCCCCTGTTAGAAAAAAAGACGACTCAATTATATCTAGAACATTTTTTCGGTGTGTTATGTACAGTCATTTGATGTCTCACATCATCTCGTCTGCTTGGAGCTACTGTAAGGTTACAATGCACTAAATAGTTGGGGTTAAGAACCAAACACATTGTGTAGGCGAACGCAACGCTTGTCAGGTGTCTTTTGTCGTTTTTGTGAGATAATTGTTTGGATTCGTTGCGTTTTACATATACTGATCATAAGTGTACTCTAGACAATTTTCTGTTGTTTTCAATAAAAAATTTGCGCTGAACTAACTAGTTACTCATTTTTGTACCAATTTGTAAAATACTTCTTTAATAATTTTTTCTTCAATATGCTCCTCGTCGGCCTCCTTCTCCTCATAATCATCATAAAAACGACCATCGTCATCAATTATCATGATCATATCCGGAAATTCGTTCATCGTTATCATCAGTATCATCACCATGACCAATGATCATACAGCCAGAATCGCTATCATCATCATTTTATTATTCTCATGCAGAACGACGCATTTTACCAAATTACCACACACGTGTATATTTTTAGTATACCGGCGATTGGAACAATCTAAATGATATTCATTGTTTAGTAACAACAACGAGTTTTAATAGGAAAATATTGTATTAATACAATGTAAATAACAGGCGTGTAAAAGGAGACACTGTCACCCTGGCGAGTATGGAATGCAGGTCATCTTCATTCATTTCAGTCGATGGAGGACTGATCAATCAATCGGATGATCATTGATTGATAGAACGAGCGAATGAGTAAGGCTATCGTACATACAGGATTACTCGTAAAGGCTAAAAATATGAAACCCATCGAGGACGAATGAATTAAAAACATATCACTAAATTGGTGAACGATAAAATGAACATTGCATAAAAAAATTAATGTTACACAAAATATAAGTATATCGGTACACTTAAAACAAAATTCAGCAAGAGTGAAAAAACACTGTCAGTGCTTCGTGTATAAGAATTGTAGAAATTTTAACATGACGTATTCGTTTATTTAAACAAATTCAGCAACCGCGACGATTTTGGGCAGACTTCATTGAAACTGAAAATACTATAAAAGCGAAAAGTGCGGTTCTGGATTGGCCTGTGCGAACTGCACAGGCTAATCCGGGACGACACTTTACGCACATGCATTAAGCCCGGATTTCCCACGACACGCCTCATTTCTACTTTCACATGCGTAGATTAGGCTTTGTAGGATCATATCTTTCACAAATAAAATTGTTCACACACATGTGAAGAATAGGATCTCATTTGTCATATTTTGAAGCGCGAAAAATGTGATTGGCCAAAACACGGATATACGTGAGGATCACAGAATAATATGATTTAATTGCCTATAAAGAACTGGATGCGATCACAAACTTTACAGAAAATGTGAAGAATAAGACTGTGAAGTGTGAAGAATAAGATCTAAATGTTCACACCTGTGAGGAATGAGATCCTATTTTTTACAGATGTGAAAAATATGATTTGTGAAAAATCCTACACGGCTTCTTTACCAGTGCACAAGTGAGCGTACATGATTATAAAAACGTGATTAAATGAAAGTCACATGAACTAAAGAAACGTGATTGAATGAAATTCACAAGAACTAAAGATATACTACTCAAAATTGGAGAAGTTTTTTTTTGTAAATGTTGCACAAATGCAGATCCTTATCAAATTTTCCGTAGTATGGATTACTAACGTTATCATCTCTTTACTGAATTTAACCTTTCGTATTTCATATTTTTATAACTGTCAAATATATGATTTATTTTTGCAATAAACCACCAACAATTCTTGGAAAGGAAAATCCTAGTGTACTGCAACACTTATCAATGCGGCTGGCATTTTCGTTTGTTTCCATACCACTTATTGACACAGATTTTCTTCAAAAAAATATGGAATGCTATTATACATGCAAATGCATCTACGAAACAAAAGTTGAAATCAACACATAAACGATATTTAATATGGTTCCCAATCGAATATGACATTTTTTAATGTTGAGATTTACACAGTATTTCACAAATTTTGGATATCCGTTTTTATTAAATCAGACAGGGAGAAAGTTACTGGAAATACCGAAATCTACCTCTACCGGGTTATTCTTCTTCCGCTATGTTAAAATGCGGATTCGCTTAAATTTAAGCCGCTGTCCATTGAATTCAATTCAATACATCGTAATTTAGTAATAGTTCTTATAAACGTTTATGGTGTTTATTCTTCTGAAATCTGTTTCTTATTTACGAAAGGCACTTTGTTGAAGAGCGCTTAGTACGAACGGAATATACAATAATGTGCATGCTGGTTTACCCCAGAGTCATCCCCATGTATCGATCGCATACAGAAAATAGACGATAGCAAGTTACCAATATGTTATTTATTCACCGATATCATTGCTTTTTTGTTGTATTTTGTTCTGTATAATGCCCATTACAAACAATTTCTGCAAACTTTTATTTGTATTTATATATTTCTGGACTGCTGCATTAAAACCCGGGCACGATCGTCAAAAAAGAGTAAATATATGGTTTTTTTTGGCATTAAATCAAATTCGTGGCGGGCAATAAAAAACGTTGCGGCACTGCCTGAGAAACAATTTATTATTTATTAGCCGTAATTGTGGAGTACCCCGTTCAGCACTCTCCTAGTCATAACATGTTTTACTAATTGTTAAACTACTTTTATATCAGATGAATTTACTAATGTATTTTACGGACATTTAACATAAAAACGGTGGTTTGATCATGTTTAGATTAACACAAATACGCAGTGTGTTTGAATAAGATTTTGCATGAGCCCCGTGTTTATATAGTGAAAACGTTTTTGGCAGTTTTAATTTGTTTCCTTTTTTTATTTGGTTAGGGGTACGTGCGTGCGTGCGTGCGTACGTGCGTGCATGTATGGGCACTCTTGCGTCAGTCTTAAAACTCCTGGTTCAGGATTCAAGGGTAGAAACAACATAACAAAAAAGGTAATTGATTACCCGTTATTTTGTTTATGAAATATATAACATAAAGTGAAAGAAAACGGCATAATGGTGACAATGAACTATAATAACAAGATACAAGTGCATAAGATGAACATGTGATTTCAGTGAGAGGCGGCGATGTAATGTTTTTTAAGTTCATTTTTTTTTTGCTTTACTGTCTTTAAAATATCGTTTAATATACTTTATTACAATACCTGCCGTTATTTGACATAACTGTATATGGTACAGGTTGAATAGAAATATACAACATTGGCAGCTTATTTTTCAATGTACTTCTCTTAGAATAAATAAATAAAAAAATAAATATCGATACAACGCAGACGAAGAAACGTTCATTAAATAATGTCCTCATCGACTGCGGACGGCGTAACAAATAATTGCCGTCGGGTCGACCACGTAACGTTGGCACGTTTGTTTTTCATGCAGGAACCATGGTGACGTCATTTCTCTGACGTCAGATGACGTCACGTAGTTAACGTTGGAAGACGGTTGGTAAGTCAGGATGAATAAGGTCTCTGGTACAGTGTGTCATTAGAAGCCAAAGAGGCCAGAGCCGGTAAAGGCACCCATGACACATAACTGTCTCATATTACGTGGGTAAAAAGAGCACATGGTCATGTCTTGCATTTGATCTGAAAATGTATAAATCGGTTTCTATAGCAACAAATTATTGTCGATTAACGAAAACATTTATTGCCAAGGCTCGTGGGTTTAGGTTTTCTAAGACACGTCAAACAGACTTGCCTTTATTCAAAACTACCCTAGTATTTTCTTTATCTTCTAATAATTAAATGAAATATTGAATGCCAAATTGTGGAGAACAGCAAACATTTAGCACTGAAGAAAATCAACGAAATGAACGGTGCGAGTTAGTTGAAAATTAAATGTTGTTATATATTGAGAGGCCATCCGAATTGAACGCTTCTGCATATTAGCGCATTAACCATTAAATGTATCAAACATATTATTTTCAAAGTTTAAAGGGCTATGTCTACAAATAACATAGTTTCATATTGCACTATAAATGATATTAGATTATAGAACAATGTTATTCTAAGACATGTACATTTAACAGATAAAATCAAAACAGAAAAAAAGGTTTGAAAAAATTAAAACTCCAAGCTCTTATCGAACTCACGGCTTAGGCATCGTACTTCGAAATGACAAAAGACAGCGCTTGAACCAACTGCGCTATTTTGCTTTTTAAAGAAACATGTGTAACTATGGTTATACAAAATACTCACAATTCTGACGTCAATTTGTAAACAAGAAAAGGGCCAAACAAACACGACCCATATTATAAATTGAATTTTTTAAATCTGAAAATGCGAAAACTCTTTCTCCATTAAGTATACCTTATTTTGACCGTTATTATATGTTATTAATATCTTAATTTTAGATATTGTTTTTAGAAATTACCCCCTTGAGGTCGTTTTCGTTGACAATGTCCCTTTAGCTATCTGTAGACGTGTAGAATTAAGTTTAAAAAATATATATTAATAAATAAAATCTCTTCACTAAAATCTGTGGACTGATGTTTTAATGAATAATATGTGTACATGAACTGTAATATGAGATTAAAGATTCATAACAAGATGATTAATGCAACTGCTTATACTACATATGCGGCGTGTCGTGGGAAAACCGGGCTTAATGCAAGTGCGTAAAGTGTCGTCCCGTATTAGCCTGTGCAGTCCGCACAAGCTAATCCAGGACGGCACTTCCTCTTACAGTGGTTTCATGTTTAGAAGAGACTTCCTTGAAACAGAAAATACCATAAAAGCTGAAAGTGCCGTCCTGGATTAGCCTGTGCGGACTGCACATGCATTAAGCCCGGTTTTTCCACGACATGCCTCATATTAGTATGTTGTTTAAAAAAGACTATTATTGTTATTTATGACAACTGTTTGTTTGATGTTGACTAAAAACATTTTCATTATAAACACTAAACAATACAAGTTTAGTTTTATATCAGTGTGCCATTTAACTCATCGGTGCTATCCGATAACAAAACTTTTTAGCCGCAGGTAAAATACTGAGTAATGTTATATAGTGGTCATTTTTTGCCAAAACAACGTCGAAATTACTTTGACATTAGCCATGCACCAAAAGTTACACCAAAATCATCGAACGGCTTAATAATTAGACTAGTTTATTCGCGTTTCGATATATCAATCTTCTGTTGCATAAATTCCACAAATATTGGACCGAAAATTAAGAAACGAAACAATCCTTACCTCCGAAAGTTCCGGTCATGGCTCCGAGCCCGAAGATGGGGTTTCTTTGTTGGCCACCAAACATACCAGACAAATCGAATGGATTTCCGGCACTGCTGGTTTGTGCACCGGCGGCGCCTGTTGTAGCAGCGTTACCACTCGTGGGCGTTTCAGGCTGATTAAATAATCTGCTCATCATCAAATAATTCATCATATCCTGACCATTTACATGCGAAACTGAGGCCGCCACTGCGAACACAAACAGAACTACAGCGAACTTCATTTTCGAGATGTTACAAATGATCCTTCGATGCGTCTACCAACTTTTCGACCGCTGTGTTACTGTTACAACCCAGAGTCTGCCTTTCGACGGCAGAAGTGACGGCTTAAATCAGGACGGGCTGTCACGTGCACGTTACAGCGTATCGTTTGGCGGTTTCGGATGACAAAACACGTTAACGTAATTAGTAATCATGGGAACGAATTCAGTAATAGAAACGTGTCGAACAGGTACAATTCAAATTTACCACTTTTGAGGCCCGAACAACAATAAGTTTGTAAGTTTTAAGAATATTATCAACTCAAGACAGCAATTGCTCATATATTAAGCGCCTAAAAGCGTCGAATAACAAATGAATATGTATATTTTTGTGTGAACAATAAATAGAGTGCTTCTTTATGCCTTATCGACGAAGTATTTAATCAACGATGTTTTTGGTAAGTAAAAACCGCCAACAACAAAAATGGATGATACTAATTTGGTTAAATTTAAAGAACTTCTTCATTGATTTCTAAAAATTAATTTTTAGTAATTTCAGTACGCACTGTTCAATGATTGTGTTTCATAATCAGTATACCGTCTTGCACTGATTACTATTCGTTCTGTGTTATTAATTTAGTGGTTTTAATAAGTTATTTTCTGTCAATAAACTTCAATATTTCACCAATTAGGGTAGTGATGACAATATCTCCTCTAAATCTAGTGGGCATATCTATTTTAATGATTTGAATATACTCGTATATTCCTTCTTAGAATTTCGTTATCGTCATTCTTTTGTGGATTTCTAGTAAACATTACCTCTCACAGAAAGTGGTATAACTATCAATTTTAATGATGTCAAATGCATAATGTTCCTGTATGTAATTTTAGTGAGTCCATTTTTTATTTCTAGTGGGTATTTCTACTGTATTGATTTTGGCAAGTATGTTAACTGCATAGTGTTATTTCACGCTTATGTTGTTTAACAGAAAAGGACTGAGTCAACCGAGTTGAAAGAGAGCTATGATCTTTTCAAGTTGGATCAAGGATAGGAATGATATTTGATCATTTCACTAAATGGATGTTAGAGACTACTTTTTTCTGTTTGCAACAAATCTTTCTCTACACTGGAAAAGTTCATTATTATAAATAAACATGATATCAAATGTAGCTGCAATCGTGTGCAGCTATATAAACAAGAGCTGTTTGTGCACAAGTGAAAAGGAATCTTTAAAATATCAAGTTTTATGAAGATCAGTTGAAAACAGTTGGACACAGAGAGCGGAAACTGATAAAAAGGCTAATTTTAGATAAATAAAGGGCCACAACTCTGCAGTTCCGAGTGCGATATGGTTTAGCCTCGAACTAGTCTAAGTTATTATGATCTCAAACATTTTGGTGAAGTTTGGTCAAGACCGCATGGCAACGGTTTGTCTTAGAGAGTGGAAACGGCTACAAAGGCCAATTTTAGATAAATCAAAGGCCGTAACGCGACAATTTCTGCGGAAATTTGTCTAATAATTGAACTTGTCCGAGATATTATGCTCAAAAACATTTTCAAATTCAAGTTCAAGTTTGGTGAAGATCAGATTAAAACTGTTAAACTGTTGAGCGGAAACGAAAGCGGTCTACCGACCGACAGACATTAGCAAACCAATGTACTCCTCCATCTAAGATGGGGGCATACAAATATGTATTACAAAAACATGAACATTTAGCGACGACGACTTGTAACCGGCATGTAAATGTATGTCATTAAATATAATTAACCGAAATCTATTTTTCTTTCTGACTATATATACCAAGTAACATAAGTTGTGCAACAAAACTAACACTTGATATATTTTATTGAGTCATCATTTAATAAACAGCATTTCATTGCTTGTTATAGTACTGGTCCTTCCCTTTAAAAACAATGAACTAGTGAATATCAACATTGCGCTTGGTGTAAATATCACAACAATATAATAAAATACAACCAATAAACAATGTTGTGTTTTCACTTTAAAGATGCATTCTATATGTATTAACATCCTAGCTGTTGTAAAACTTTGTTTCCTAAGTACATATTATCATAAATATCCAATACACTCCTCCCGGTTTGCTTTAGTAATTATCATCCCCAACAGCGGACGGGCCTTACTACAACAATCGTTTACGATTTTGCAAGTCAGTCATTAGGTCTATAATTTATTTCACCACCTCGAGTTTACGACTACAAGTCAAGATTTATCTCGATGTCCTCCGTTTGAAACGTTTGACTGTTTTGTCATGAATCCTGTTCACCTTTGACACTCCAAAATGCTAAATGACAGGGATGCTAATTACCCTGATAAATGGCCTACCCTGAAGATGTGAACTTGGTTCACGTGCAATATCGTTAATCGTATTATGTAGCCATGGGCCAGCGAGAGTACATAGATACATACCCCCGCGTGAGGTACTATCGTGATGTTGCCAAAGTGTGGTCTGTAGTTGCGGTGTAGTGCTTTTGAGTACTTTAAATTATCAAGTGTGCCAATAAAAAATAGGTTAGCTGTTTTATTAATAACCTTAACGTTCTTTTCATGACTCTTAACCACGTACTAGTAGGTTTTATAGGTACGACAAGTAATTAACTTACGACCATACACCACAAGCGCTTTGGAGTTGCGGTCTTTCCCAATACCTGTACAAATAATTATAGAAACCCATTCTTTGTTTAAAATATCCATTGTGGCGTTTGTACCTGTACATGATCAACGCACTGCTGGGATGAGATATGATTTATCAAGTGTCATTATATAGACACTATAAAAATGACAATAATAAATTGCGACTAAGTTGATGATAAAATTATACGCAAATGTCATCGCAAGAGTGCAAATATGTCGTTGTTACTGTTATAAATCAATAGCTTTTAAACCTATTTATTAAAGCTCGACTGTGTCGAAAGCCAAATTCTAATTGAGCCACTTTTGCGTCCATTCTCTGGTTAGAACCAGTTCTTTGTGCTTTTTAAGAAAGATTCCTTACTAGTGAACGAACTCACGAACTTCCGGTCAAAAGGCGGACTCCATAATTTTGCCTACCACTACTCTGAATAGATTCTGTGTTTTCCAGAAGAGTATCACCAAACATTTTGCAAAAAGAAACACGTTAGTTTTTTAAGGACAATTACTGCGTTACCATGGTACACTTTTTAGGTAAATAATTACTCTCTTACTATTCAAATGACAAAAGTGTATGACATACGGAAGTCGGGCTTATTTCTCTATGTACGTAAATGGAGAGTTAATGTAAGAGCTTGAAGTTGATTTCTGGTGGAATATTTTTAGCAGAGTGTTTTGTGTTGCAGTACTTAAAATTACTACTTGTTCAAACAAATAATTGAGGCGTGGCGTGGAAAATTCAGGCTGAATGCATGTTCGTAAAGTGTCGTCCCGGATTAGCCTGTGCAGTCCGATTCGGGACGACACTTCGCATTTATGGTACTTTCTGTTTCAATGAAGTCTCCTCTAAACATAAATTCACTGTCGGCGGAAAGTGTCGTCCCGGATAGTCTGTGCGGACTGTGCACATGGACATGCGCCGATGCGCAAATGATTAGATTTTGGTGGTGATCCGGATCACTTTTTGGATCCACGATGTTTTTTTTTTTGCACACCCACTTTATTAAGGTGTATGTTGTCTATTAGTTAAATAAAAAGAAAAGAAAATCGGAATTTCGCGCTGCTGAGATTCAAATTCTTCTTAATAATTCAAACATGAAAGTGACGGTTGTAAACTAGATTCCGCATTATGGGATATGCAATGGATTGTATGTTAAACGTCAACTTTACAAATTCGTAACATGTTTACGTATTAAACGGACTGGTGAGGAAGGGCTGAGTGAATTTGCCTAAAACTAAACTAGAATAAAATAAACAAATTTAAATGCCCCCTGTAGTCAGATATGGAAAACTGCATCGCCATCGTAGTCAGATACGGTAAACTCCATCGCCCCCTGTAGTCAGATATGGAAAACTGCATCGCCCTTTGTAGTCAGATATGGAAAACTGCATCGTCCCATGTAATCAGATATGGAAAACTGCATCGCCCCCTGTAGTCAGATATGGAAAACTGCCTCTTCCCATGTAGTCAAATATGGAAATATGCATCGCCTCCTGTAGTCAGATATGGAAAACTGATGTTATTACATAATACGTTAATAAAAATGTTTCTTTGTTTGCTGTATATGGTATGTATATTCTTTCACTATTGTCTCAATTATTCATTGTTTAAAACGTTACACTTCCTTTTCATTTTCTAATGATTCCTGGTTTTACCACATGTCAGCCTACCGCATGACTCACCTTGCCAACATAACAATTAAATGCAGACCAGCAATATACGATTATGTTGCAATACCTGATTTTCCAAAAACAGTTATTTGTCTCGACCAGTCACCAATCACGTGTCCAAGCGATCTATAACTTAAATATATTTCCAAACAGGAAATGCTTTGGTGTGCGTATACGATATCAGATATTTGTGTTATCTAATCATTCTAAAACGAGACGAAAGGGAATTTAGAAAGACATCGAAACGCTAACAGTCTGTTGGCGAGAAAAGAAAGGAAACAAAAATCAAGGGAAATAAAGATGAATAAAGGTGCACACATTTTCTAACAGAAGGACGAATTGAATGAAATTGAATTGCTGCAATGCCATTTTTACACAAGACAAATCGAACTACTCATTGTTATACTCCCTAATTTTAACATCTTAGTAGATATAAAGGTTTGTATGCAAACTTAATGCAGACGCAATAATATGCATAACAGTTAACGTATTGACTAATCCTAAATAGCTGAAGGAGAGCATACATTTGGAGTACCGTTTGTAAGTGCTCGGTAGCCGGCAGAGTTTTCACTTCAATACATATTTATTCTACTGATAAGTACACAATGCAAATATATTATTATACATCAATAGCCTTCAAATTATCATATGGTAAATTCATGTACATTTGTTTGTAGTGCTTATTTGACACGTACGTTCATATTTTAATCATATGTACGCAAATAATACATAATTATAAATTAAACTAATACATGTATGGTAAATACATTTGACTGTTAAATAAAACTAACATGTTTCCCAAAACTAGGTGATCTCCCTTGGAAATTACCTCACGTTATTGCGAATTCACATCCGCCATAATTGAAACCCTACTTCCGGCGACGTTTTCTCTAGCTTGCAATATAAAGTATTATAGATCTAGGACCAAGCGGCTTTCAAAACTTGTAATGGAAACTTTTAAAACACTTGCGATTAACTTTTAATAAAACTAATATGCTTTATTCTTATTTGGTAAATAAATTAACATTTGGCTGTTAAGTGCACTTACTGAAAATAGAGGGGGGGGGGGGGGGGGGCAACGGGCTGACCCAGTGGAATTTGACGTATTTTATTTTGGGGGTCAAATTCCCAACCCTAGAGCCTAGCATTTTTGTCTAAATCCCAACTGTAGGAAGCTTGGTGTATCAAATGGCCCAAGAGGGGGCGGGGTGGGGGAATATTACCGGGATCTAAAATCCGACCAATGTCCATTTCCCCGGAATCGCAATCATTCGGCGTGTCAAATTCCTACCTTTCGTGAATCGTTTTCGTCTAAAGTACCGTATATGCCCGACGCCCCTCCCACGGGAGGACCATATTGATAAGTGCATAACGTGCGTTGTCTCTTTATAACTCCTAGTTTACCGACTGCATTAGGCTTGATTGTCATCCATTGATGCCTTTATGTGTACAGCTGTGACATTTTCCACTCTGCTAACAGGGGTTGCTTTCCTCCTTGTGTAAATTACGATCAATGTCAATGGCAGACTGTCAAATCTGACAAGCCCGACCAGTTTCCTGAATGAACTCGAATGATATACATGTAATGCATGGCGTATCTATCAAAATTAATCATTTTTATGTGCTAAATTAAGTTTGAATTTTATTGTGTTATACATTTATAGTGCTATTTGTTGAATTAATTGGAATTGATTAATTGTTTGTACAATAAATGATGGATATTTATATTCAAATATTACTAGATGATACGACGAAATTAAGGAGATATCATATAACTGATTAGTGTATGTTCCTGCCATGACTCTGAGATTTTAATACGGTAGAATCGGGGGAAATTTCAAAATTAATGTTTAAACCATTGAGTGACAAATCGTTATGTCAATTAAAAATGCGTGCGTTCGTAATTTTTATATAGGGCGGAAACGGTAGAATTTGGCAGATGCTGTCGCGTATAATGCTCATTTTATTATCTTTACACTAAACTTGTTTGTATTTCTTGTGAAGATGCGAGTTCATGAGAAAAGAATAACATCTTTTATTTAGTTCTGTTTCCTGCTTGTTAACATTTACATGTAATTTAACCAAATTCAAGGTGCTGTTTTTTGTAGGATCATATTTTTCACAAATCATATTTTTCACACGTCTGTGAAAAATAGGGTCTCATTTGTAACATTGATAAGTGTGAAGAAGGTGATTGGCCAAAAACAGGGTATGCGTACGGTTCATATTTTTCACATATTTTATGGTGAAATTGTATCGCGACAATCGATGAAATTATTATTTGGAGCATAATTATACAGTACTCATCATCATTATTATCATCATCATCATCATCATCATCATCATCGTCATCAATTATTCTCGTCATCACCATTATTATCATTATAGTTAGTCATCATCAGTATTGTCATCACTAGGAGAAACTAAGCACTATTTAGGAGCTACATACTAATGTATGCATGCGCTTAATCGTTAGACAATATGTTTGTACGGTCTAATTATGATATAGAAATGCATACTCGCGTACGTCCATACGAATGTACACCATTTTATTGGGATATTAACAAATGCACGCATCAGAACGTACGTACAAAAAACGTCTTATTTTGGATTATTAAAACCAAAATAACCATGCATATGTCCGCCCGAACTAGAATATACGTATACACGGACGGTAATATTGACCTTATTAGAACCCTCCGCACATACGTCGGTACGTACGTTTGGACAGTACAGTATCGTACCGTGCTGTACCTAACCGTATCTAACCGTACCGTACCTAACCGTACCGCAACGTATCTAACCGTACCGTACCTAACCGTACCGTACCGTACCTTTCCATACCATAGCATTACAAACCATACCATACATGCCATGCCATGCCGCACCATATCGTACCATACCATCCATACCGTACCGTACCGTAAATCATACCCTTATTTTTCGGGCACATACAATGTGAAAAATAGGATTATGTTGTAACAAATTCACTTTTTAAAAATTTGAACACTTTTTTTCATGTTTGAAGAGTATGATTTGAGTGCCGATCAAAAACTGGACTCGATCACAAATTTCACAGAAAATGTGAAGAATGAGACTGCGATGTGTGAAGAATGAGATCCTATTTTTCACACATTGTGAAAAATGAGATCCGATTTTTCACACTTGTGAAAATTATGATTTGTGAAAAATATAGTCCTACAGAGCTCATTGCGAAGTTACAAATACATGTATTTAAGAGAAAACATCGGAATACACAATGTGTAGAAAACACACACCAAAAACACGATATAATGTTCAATATATCTTCGCATTTTTCATTTTTTTACCTATAAAAATGGAAATGACACAGAAAACGATTCACCTATCATTGCAAAAACACCAAAAACAGCAGCACCTTAACACCAATCATGCACACCGAAACTTTTATAAACCTATTTATTGAAGCTCGATTGTGTCGAAAGCCAGAGAGTTACTGAAGCACTTTTGAGTCCGTTTCCTGGGTAGAACCAGTACTTAGTGTCTTCAGAGAAAGATCATTCGAACGCTCCCCGAGTAAGAATCGAACTCACGACTTCCCGATCGCAAGGCGGACACCATATCCATTACACCACTGAGATTTATTGTGCCCCCCTTCGAAGAAGTGGGGGCATATTGCTTTGCACCTGTCCGTCCGTCGGTCGGTCGATCAGTTGGTCGTCGGTCAGTCCGTAGACCATTTTGTTTCCGCACGATATCTAGAGAACGCTTTGGCCTACGATCACGAAAGTTGGTATGCTGGTTTCTTGGGAGGAAAGGAAAATCCCTATACATTTTGAGGTCAACAGGTCAAAGGTCAAGGTCACCGTTGCAAAACAATAGAAACACAGTTTCGGCTCAATAACTTGAGAACGCATAGAGATATTTTAATGAAACTTTATACATAGATACCTTGTATTGAGATTTCACTTGGGATTACATATGGGATGGGTGGGGTCAAGATCAAGGTCACCGTTACTAAAAATAGAAAAACAGTATCCGCTCAATAACTTGAGAACGCATCGAGATATTTTAATGAAACTTCATACATAGATACCTTATATTGAGATTTCGCTTGGGATTGATTATGAGGTGGGTGGGGTCAAGATCACCGTTACTAAAAATAGAAAACCGGTCTCCGCTCAATAACTTGAGAACGCATCGAGATATGTTAATGAAACTTCATACATAGATGCCTTATATTGAGACCTCGCTTGGGATTGCATCTGGGGTGGGTGGGGTGAAGGTCACCGTTACTAAAAATAGGAAAAACGGTTTCAGCACAATAACTTGAGAACGCATCGAGATATTTTAATGAAACCTCATACATATATACCTTATATTGAGACCTCGCTTGGGATTGCATATGGGGTGGGTGGGGTCAAGGTCACCTTTGCTAAAAATAGAAAAACGGTTTCCGCTCAATAGCTTGAGAACGCATTGAGATATTTTATTGAAACTTCATACATAGATACCTTATATTGAGACCTCTCTTGGGATTTCATATGGAATTGGTGGGGTCAAGGTCAAGGTCACCATTACTAAAAGTAGAAAAACGGTTTCCGCTCAATAACTTGAGAACACATAGAGATATTTTAATGAAACTTCATACATGGATACCATATATCGAGACCTCGCTTAGGCTTGCATATTAAAAACATTTCTTAACAATTGCACATATTCACAACCTAGCTGCAAGTCGGGGGGAGGGGCATACATGTTTTACAAACATCTCTTGTTCCGATATACATGTATATTAATAAGTCATGCAACATAAGCTAACTAGCATAAACAAATGATATTTTTTCACCTTTCTATGCATACATTGGTAATTATTTATGTATTATTACATAATACTTCCTTATTCACGTGTAGCAGCTTTAAGATAACCAATTAGATGAGTAACTGTTCGCAAGTGAAAAAAGTAGTATTAATATCATTGTGACAATGTCATCATGCATCATTTTGTATTCGGTTTAAATTGTACGTTTTATTGTCGTCAACGATAAAAATAATCTAACATCTAATCTAAAACATTGTCCCATTTGTGCAAACGGGACTGAATACTGAATTCGTCATTTGATCCGTTTAAATTTAGACAGATGTAATATGAAGTTCAACACCACTTGAATAATCATTTTAAACGCTGTTGTGTCACAGCCATCTATAAAATACTATAAAAAAACAACAACAAGATTTTTGTCTTCATTCGCGGCAAGTATAAAATACACATTGTAGATCTAGTTCTGGAAAGTTTAAATTAACATACTTGTATAATCAGGTAACGTTTTCTTATTTCTAGAAGCGAATGCTGGGCTAGTATTCACACCTTTGCTCCGTAGAGAAAAATATGAGTATTTTTTTAATGCAGAAGATTCCTTCTGTCTATGACTGTTGCCTATTTAGGTCGTTTTAAACTAGTAAATGTTGCTAAAATGTGACGTGTCGAGTGAAAACCGGGCTTAATGCATGTCCGCATAGGCTAAACCGGGACGACATTTTCCGCTTTTATGGTATTTTCTATTTCAAGGGTGTCTCTTCCAAACATAAATCCAATGTAGGCGGAAGTGCCGTCCTGGATTAGCCTGTGCGGACTGCACATGCTTATCCGGGAAGACACTTTACGCACATGCATGAGGCCTGGTTTTCCCACGACACGCCTCGTTTATTCATTTATATTACCCATTTGTGTACAGAAATAATTGCACTTCACATAAAATAATCATTTGAAAAATTACAACTTAAGTTAAGATTTTCCATATGAGATTTGTGAATACCGTACAGCACTGATGTAATTTATATTAAAAACACACACTGTGCTTTACAATTTTGACAGGGTAAGTTTACAATGGTATATTTTCCGTTATCCCTTTAAGGGACTATATCAACGGTTTCCAATTGCACTTTAACTTATATTGGATTATAGAAATGCGCTATTTTAAGATACGTACATTATAATAAATCATAAAAAATATGATACGTAATCAGATATTAGATAAAAACAATTCAGCAAAACTGCAAAAAATAAAAACAAAAACCACAAGCCGGTCTCGAACTCATAACTTAGATGCCACATTTTATAGAAAATGCTCACAATTCTGACGTCAAAATGTCAACATGAAAAGGGTCAAACAAACACGACACATTATAAATTGATTTTTTTTTCTCAGAATGCGAAAACTATTTTCCCGTTATATGTACGTTATTTTAACCGTTATGATATGCCATTATTAATATCTTAATTTCAGATTTTTAGAGAAATTACCCCTTTGAGGCACTTTTTGTTAACATAGTCTCTTTAAAGGGACGTATTCACAGATACTTATTGATAGATTTTCTTAGTTTTAAGAAATGTAACCAAATGTAATAAATTACTAAAGTATCTGGACATTCAAACCCAAATATCCCCTGCCAAAGAAAAAAGCATTAAAAAAGGAAAATATATTAAGAGTTGAACCCAGGACCTCAAGATCAAAAGCCTGACAGTACTCGGGTAAATATAATCATCACGTGACACGTGATTACACCATGCACGAATCATGGTATACGTTTTACTTAATTATTAATTCTCAAACCCACACTTTCTGATTTAGTACATTACAATTTCCAATTGGTGTGTTCAGGACCTTACCATGTCCAAAGATTGACCTGAGTTAAAAATACAGAACTGTGGCCCAGCTTGATTGTTTTTCAGGGACATGTTGATTTTATACCGTCTATTATCACACCGTAGTACCTACTCCTTATCAGCGATTGCACCACTTTCCAGCGAAGACGAAAAAGTAGAGACGGTGGGTTTGTATATATTGGTTTTTAAACGTTTTTGCTTTGATTTCCAAAAAGAAAAAAAATTATATGAAGATGTTAGAAGCAATAGAGTCATCACGG
The DNA here is from genome assembly GCA_027627225.1 of Congeria kusceri. Lineage (NCBI taxonomy): Eukaryota > Metazoa > Mollusca > Bivalvia > Myida > Dreissenidae > Congeria > Congeria kusceri. Next base: position 64,290,298 of record CM051033.1, read on the forward strand.
AAAATATAAAGTTACAGAACCTTATATTTTCCAAGAAAAGGCGAGTTAAAATCGAACATTATGTGTTTTCGATGTATTTTGTCAAGTTTATATAGTTTTATCGCCGCAAATAGCTTATTTTGCAAAAATCTATATCGACAGACTTTTTGCACATTGTTCCACCAGTAACCACACCCATTTTCAAAATTGTTCATTGTTTTATATTAGAAATATAACATCCTGAAGTGATGGGGTGTACAAAAAATGGCACCAGTTATCAGCGATTTCATGTTTTTACCGGCACCAGTGAACAGCGAAATTTCATGTAGTTATAAATTTAAGCATTTGTCACAAATTTATCATTAGATATTCATTTAGACACATCACACATCTATTGATTATCATATTCCGCCCCAGAGGCATGTGTGTTCGTCCGTACGTGCGCCTCAACATGCAGTAAAGTGTAGGCATTTGATATTTCCTATAACAGACACATCTGATTATGTAACTTGTACCGTATTTCATCCTTTATGGCCATTATATTGCCCGGAAAAATATCAAACTCCACCGCGAGATCGATTTGACCGACTTACATCAGTCAGGACACATAGGTTGCACGTACGAAAGCCAAAGTTTTAGACAGTACATGAGGGGAAAGACTTGTGGCATACTTTGACCAATATATGTTAGTTTTTTAACGAGCCAGCAGGGCGAGGTTAAATAATTAACATATTGAGGTCAAAGGTTTCAAGTGATTTATACCATATTTACCAATCACATCGCAACTTTCTACAATGCCGATCCCAATGGGCAGTTCCTAGACGTCACGTGATGTCTGACATATTCTTGACAACTGTGTCGTTTCCAAATTTAGCGCTGTCACAAGGTCACTTGATGCGTTTGGAATGGGCAAGCTTACCGTGCAAAAAGTAGCGTGCATATAAATTACAACTAAATTTCAATATACTGCTGGCTACTTATTGCACGATTATTATTCAAATTTTATTTTCTAAATGACAACAATTCTTCAAATTACGCTTGTCACCAATATAACGGGTAAATACCATTCCTTGGGAAAGACCCTCGATAATATTGTAGAACTCTAACCCTTTTTCCATTGTGTATGTATGGTAACATGTGCTTATTTGTTTGTATGTCATTATTTTGGAAATAAAATATGTTTTAAGTGTATACTGTAGGTACATGTATAGAATATAAAATAGAGAATTTAGAAAAAAAAGTTGTTATCTTATTGAGTAAGGTTTTTGCAAGAAGTATACTTGCTGTGTTAATTTGACATGTCTCGGACAGCTCCCGGTATTATTAATGAACAAATATTTCTTACTTCACGATCAACCCTCGAAAATGATAAAGTTAGATCTTCGATATTCTGCATCGACCCGAATTTCTTTGAAAATACAATAACTGAACAATGAAATTGGAATATAACCAATATTTGAAAAATAATAATACCAAAATATTGATAACAATAATATTTCATACTGGCACCGTGTTCCTTATGGATATTAATAGAGTTTTCTGTTCACAGTTTTAAGATATGAGAGGTGTCGTGGAAATATCGTATTAATTGCATGTGCGAAGTCCGCACAGGCTAATCCGGGACGACACTTTCCGCCGAATGAGGATTTATGTTTAGGTGAGACTTCCTTGAAACAGAAAATACCATAAAAGCGGAAAGTGTCGTGCCGCATTAGCCTGTGCGGACTGCTCAGGCTAATGCTGGGCGAGACTTTGCACACATGCATTAAGCCCTGTTTTCCCCCGACACGCCTTTTATATTAATTAAACGTAAATCATTTATATGCATGTTTTTAAAACCAAAATTGCATTTCATTTCGATTGTCATGTTAATTGCAAAAATGTGTTTTTCATACAATTTTATTTTTATATTATTTCCGCCTACGACTGGGCAGTTGTTTCCCACATCTCTACATTATATTATGCAAATGATCAGTGAATGTATAGCACGCAGACGACATTTATTACAATCGAACAACCTGTCGGTGTCTGTTGCCAACATTGAACGTTATGTGTGTACACACCGGTCGAAATTGATCTGCGTTCTTTTACTCAAGGTATTATTGGGAATAAAACTATAAACGTACAGAATGGTTTTTAGACTGTTAGCGGAAGCCAACTGTCTTCAGTATGGCGATTTCGAGAGATTGAATCGCGTGACCTACTTTTTACAATCGATACTACACATTTTTCAGTACGCTCCATCGGCAATTTCGGCCCGTTCAAGATTAGTCGACCGACACGTTGACTGTTGTACACTGTATTGCATTTGAATTAAGTAGTTTGCATATAGACCTATATATCTACCAAGATGTTGAAAGTAGGGAGTATAACAATGAGTACTTTGATTTGTCTTTTGTAAATGTGGACGGGCGAACGGGCTGGCTGGCTGGCCTTTGGGCGCGATGGCTAGCTGACGACCGGACGGGATGGGTGTCTGGCGGGTGCGCGGGATGGCTGGCTGACGGGCGGGTTGGCGGGCGGAATGGCTGGCTGACGAGCAGGCGGGAGGAATGGCTGTATGACGGGCGGACGGGCGGGCGGGATGGCTGGCGGGTGGGCGGGATGGCTGGCTGGCTGGCTGGAGGGTGGGCGGGCTTGCTGGCTGGCTGGCGGGTAGGCGGGATGGCTGGCTTTCTTTTAGTCGGGCGGCGGGAAGTCTTTGTCGGCAACTTTGTCCAGCATGAATGGATTTTCAAATAACTTGACAGAAGTGATAAGCCTGATGGGACGGAGTTTCGCGCTCAAGAACCAGGTCCCTAGGTCCAAGATCAAGGTCACAATTAAAGGTCAAAGGTCCAATATAAGAAAACCTTACCAATTTGTCCGGAGCAAATCTTTGTCATGCATGGGTTGATTTTCAAATTACTTGTCAGAAGTTATAAGCATGATGTGACGGAGTGTCATGCGCAAGAACTAGGTCCCTAGGTCAAAGGCAATCCCAAGAAATTCTATGCGCAATGGCGTCTTGGGATTGCCTATATGTAGGTGGGGTCAAGGTAACTGTTACTAAAAATAGAAAAATGGTTTGAGATTTCCGCCCAATGCTTGAGACCAATTGAACTTTTGTAATGAAACGTAACATGTAGATACCTTATATTTAGATCTCGCATGGGATTGCATATAGGGTGGGTAGGATGAAGGTCAATGTCACAGTAATTAAAAACGACAAATAGTTTCGGCTTAATAAATACAAAACAAATTGAGCTACTGTATTGAAACTTTATATTAAGATACCTAGACTTTGAACGGGCGGGTGGGGTCAAGGCCAGAATTTCAAAAAAAATAATCGCGTTATCATCATCCTGTTATCGCGTGTTCGTTATAGAAGTATCGTGATTCCGCTTTTTTATCATCGTACATTGGAGAATGGCTTTTTAAATAAACACATACACATCAAAGGCGATGGCCCTAACGGAATTAGAGTTAACAAAATGCTTTACAGCTAA
>CM051033.1:64298764-64416264 GCA_027627225.1 Congeria kusceri
CTCTAAAATAAATGCCAGATACGTTTTAGCTCGAACAACAAAGCACCGTAATAGACTAAAAATTGTGAAATGTGGGATTGAGGCGTGTGTCCCAGATAATGTTCTTTTTCTCTCTTTAATATCGTTAAAACAATTACAAATGGAATGGTATGTAAAATCAAAAGCGCAGTTTAAGATTTAAAAAAGTTAGATTATTGGTGTATAATTAAGACACGCCCAGTTTTTGTCTTGACCAGGGTCTGTATTCAAGAAAAATCGTAAGTAAAATCTTATCTTATACTTTAAAATCATGTTGTTTCGTATCCTTTTATTCCACTTCTTCTTCTAAACTATGATCAGTATATATTAGTTATTAACCTACTTATTTTCTATTGCTTACTAAACTGTAAAGGATTTTGTTCATGTAGTTTTAACAGAAATTGCATAACAAATACCTGAAATTAAGTGAAAAAAGTCGTTTTAAGATAAACATAAGATGTTTCTGTAAAACGGCCCCACACAGACTTACCTGCTCCGTTAATAAGAGCCAGCATAAAGGGGTCTATCCCGCCGCCTCTTCCGCCGGCCTGGGAGAGCGCCTGGAGCGCCTGGAGCGCCCGGAACTGGGCCATGTCCGACGAGCCGCCGCCGGTGGTCCCTTGACCCACGGTACCGAGCAGCAAACATCCGATGAATCGCATCGTTGTTACTGACTGCTTGATTGAAAAGAGTTACCGAATAAACAAATCAAAACCCTTGCCGATTCTAAGTCTTGCAACGGCGAAACTTATAAAATCGAAATTTTGATCAGCTTTTTATAAAGAAGGCTGAAAAAACCACTCCAAACCGGTCTCAAGTGTTCGTCTGTAACACTGCCCAAAGCGGAACGCTCGATTGTACGTTAAAACGTCCGTTTATATTGAGCGAAATCCTGCTGAAGCCGGTTTCTTCGTTAATAACCGTAACGTTAAAGTCCGAAAATAGTTCGTAAATATCGTACAGAAACTTAATACGGCGTTATTATTGCCGTTATTGCTTGCAGATTTTTTCCTCATTTTTGCACCTTTCCACTTGACAGTTGACACACGTCTACCTGTGGCGTGTAATTGATAATAACGACAACAACTGGCAATTAAGGTGATTTTATGAATCAGAAACTGGGGAAAGTTTTACCGCTAAATAACAAACAATTGCTACAAAAATATAGTTCTAATTTCGTAACTGTACTTTGAAGAAAACATGTGCTAACTTATAGAAATATTTAGCATTACTCTCTAGTGCTTATACAACTAGGTATAATACATGATTTTACTTTTAGTAGCATTGCATTTTTCATTTACCTATATCGCTATTAGAACAGATTTAAAATAACGTGTGTTATGAAACATATAACTTAGTGCATACAACAAATGAATGACTATAAAAAGACAATTACTTCTTCGTATTGTTTTTTAACAGGAGATTAACCGTGCTTCAATAAAACGCTGATAGCGAAGAAAGACTGTTGCCGAGAAAAGGAAAGAACCCCCAAACAAGGGAAATACTGTGCAAACATTTTCTAACAGAAAGAACACATTTGCTTGAAGGAAATTGAATTTCTGCATTCCATTTTTACACGAGACTAATCGAAATACTCATTGTTATACTCCCTACTTTCAACATCTTGGTACATATATAGGGGGTGTATGAATTTGGGTATAACGATTGTTAGTGCTTCGTAGCCTGCAAAGTAAAAAGTAGGTCACGCGATTCAATCTCTCGAAATCCTCCTACTAAAGACAGCTGCCGCCAACAGGCTTAAAACATAATTTATTTAGCATTGGATTCAAGTTACCTGTATAAAGACATTTAGTCTGACATTTTATAGCGATAGCTTTAGGGTGTGAGGAAAATATTTTTTATAATATTCCCGTGCGTTTGATGTTGTAGTCACTCATTTTGGTATTACTACTTGACGTTTTGCTACCTTTACAACTGATATAATTAATGACATGTGCAGCACAACGCTATTAAAAAGAATAAATTACCTTGTTCCGCTATCAGAGTTGGTATGGCGTGTTAGCATAGCTCATTAAATTCTACGTTAGACGGTAATATTGCAGTAAATAAGACTAGCTTATTTATGTTAACGTTACTTCGTATTTTTTACTATTAAAATTGCATTATATTGTTTTAATGTCAACGGCACACTACAGTTTCATCCACATGTGCAAAAAACAACAACAACAGTACAGACACGACAAAACAAGCTGAACATCGGTAGGTTACTCTTAATGTATACGAGAAAGTATACACAATTTCGAAAAACATGTTAAAGCATACTTGTTCTATACACTATGTATGGCTTAATATGAAATTCACAAAAAACTCTTTCCTAGCTCTGGTCGCCATTCTGATGAGACACTTAAATGGTGCGAAATTCGTGAACGATTTATTTCTTCCCAAGTTCTCAAGTTTTAAACAAGAAATTGAACAGATAGGCATGCGGTAGTAGATCACATAGTATTAGCACTTGAATTTACTTCATGCTAAAGTAAAACAACTAATATCACAATTTAAACAGAACCATTGGCTTCCGAACTAGGAATGAAATGTGACCAAGCTGGACCTTAGAGCATACAAACTTACATTAAAAACTGACACGCGACACACATGTAAATATAGAATTTCAAAACTGAAACTGAAACGTAGTTTTCCGACCTAAGATTTAAAAGTGTCATCTAAACCACGAATGAAATAGTAATATTACAAACTAGATTTGATGCGTTAACTAAAACTGTAACACTGACGTCACAATAAAAACATGTGTCACACACTTGGGTAAGGTTTTGCACGCCGATGTTGTAGCGCATAACGCAAAAAGTATATCCATGTACAATGAACACGTGTGTGTTATAGAGATAGTGTTTACAATGAATCTGAAATGAAATTTAATATGAACCATAATTAGTTGAATCTTTATACATGTAATTAACCCGAACCCGAAATGGTATATAATGTGAATCTGAACTGGTATATAATGTGAATCTGAAATAGTATATAATGTGAGTCTGAAATGATATATCATGTGAATCTGAAATGGTATATAATGTGAATCTGAAATTGTATGTAATGTGAATCTGAAATGGTATATAATGTGAATCTGAAATGGTATATAATGTGAACCCGAAATGGTATATAATGTGAATCTGAAATGATATATAATGTGAATCTGAAAAGGTATATAATGTAAATCTGAAATGGTATATAATGTAAATCTGAAATGGTATATAATGTGAACCGAAATGGTATATAATGTGAATACAAAATGGTATATAATGTGAACCGAAATGGTATATAATGTGAATCCAAAGTGGTATATAATGTGAATCCAAAATGGTATATAATGTGAACCCGAAGTGGTATATAATGTGAATACAAAATGGTATATAATGTGAATCCAAAATGGTATGTCATGTGAATCTGAAATGGTATATAATGTGACTTGAAATTGGTTTATAATGTGAATCCAAAATGTTATATAAAGTGAACCCGAAATGGTATATAATGTGAACCCAAAATGATATATAATGTGACTCCGAAATGGTATATAATGTGAATCTGAAATGATACACAGTATGAACCCGAAATGGTATAAAATGTGAGTTTGACATGGTATACAATATGATGCCGAAATGGTATACAATGTGAATCTGAAATGGCAAAAAATGTGAATCTGAACTGGTATATAATGTGAATCCGAAATGGTATATAATGTAAATCTGAAATGGTTTATAATGTGAACCGAAATGGTATATAATGTGGACCCGAAATGGTATATAATGTGAATCTGAAATGGTATATAATGTGAATCTGAAATTGTATATAATGTGAATCTGAAATGGTATATAACGTGAATCTGAAATGGTATATAATGTGAATACAAAATGTTATATAATATTAACCGAAATGGTATATTATGTGATTCCGAAATGGTATATAATATGAGCCGAAATGGTATATAATGTGAATCCGAAATGGTATATAATGTAAATCTGAAATGGTATAAAATGTAAATCCAAAATGGTATATAATATGAACCGAAATGGTGTATAATGTAAATCTGAAATGGTATATCATGTGAACCGAAATGGTATATAATGTGAATCTGAAATGGTATATAATGTGAAACCAAAATGGTTTAAAATATGAACCGAAATGGTATATAATATGAACCGAAATGGCATATAATGTAAATCTGAAATGGTATATAAAGTGAATCCAAAATAGTATTTAATATGAACCGAAATGGTATATAATGTGAATCCGAAATGGTATATAATGTGAATCCAAAATGGTATATAATGTGAACCCAAAATGGTATATAATGTGAATCTGAAATGGTTTATAATGTGTATCTGAAATGGTATATAATGTGAATCCAAAATGGTATATAATGTGAATACAAAATGGTATATAATGTGAATCCAAAATGGTATATAATGTCAATCCAAAATGGTATATAATGTGAATACAAAATGGTATATGATGTGAACCCAAAATGGTATATAATGTGAACCCGAAAAGGTATATAATGTGAACCCGAAAAGGTATATAATGTAATTCCAAAATGGTATATAATGTGATTCCACAATGGTATATAATATGAATCTGAAATGGTATATAATGTGACTTGAAATTGGTTTATAATGTGAATCCAAAATGGTATATAATGTGATTCCAAAATGGTATATTATGTGATTCCAAAATGGTATATAATGTAACTTGAAATTGGTTTATAATGTGAATCCAAAATGGTATATAATGTGAATCCAAAATGTTATATAATGTGAACCCGAAATGGTATATAATGTGAATCCAAAATGTTATATAATGTGAATCTGAAGTGGTATATAAAATTCGAAATGCTATATAATGTGACCCGAAATGGTATATAATGTGAACCCGAAATGCTATATAATATGAAGCCGAAATGGTATATAATGTGAATCCGAAATGTATATAATGTGAATCCGAAATTGTATATAAAAACCGAAATACTATATAATGTGAACCGAAATGGTCTATAAAAACCGAAATGCTATATAATGTGATTCGAAATGGTATATAATGTGAACTCGAAATGGTATATAATATGAAACGGTATATTTTATGAAACCGAAACGGTTTATAATATGAATCTGAAATAGTGTACAATATGAAACCGAAATGGTATACAACATGAACCCGAAATAGTATATAATATGAATCTGAAATGGTATATAATGTGAACCCGCAATGGTATACAATATGAATCCGAAATGGTATATACATTCCAAAATGGTATATAGAGCATAACAGGTTACTGCCTGGTCTTATATAATATATCAGGTGAGGCTTAGAATAATATAACGGCGAGGCTTGCCGAGCCGTTATTTTATTCGTGCCGAACATGATATATTACACAAGACCAGGCAGTAACCTGTTTTCCCATTTATCATAACACATTTTTTCGTAAAATATCACCAAACGAGCTCATTTTTTTTTTAAATTTAAAAACTAAGGGTGGCGCTGATTTTGCTGAGCCGACTTTTACACGTTTGCGTACATGCAGTTATGGATTTCTAAAAGTTGACTTAATAATACCTTATTATTAACATTTCGTAATAATAGGTGAAATGTTTTCACTACGAATACATATATTACACGCATGCTCATTCATAAAATACTGAAAATGCGAACTGAAATGGAGTGCAACCATCAATTTCATCGGAAAACACACAACGCCGAATTGTTTGGAGAAGCCATATTGGAGTTGTGTATTGAAATTGACATTTCCAAGATCGTGTCAATATTGACAGTATTTTACTATAGTGTGTTCAATTTTTGGTAACAATGTTTTTGGTTCAACATAAACTGATGCCTTGTAGTGACTTTTAGTGCATTTATTATGAATGTATTGAAATAAATTTGTATGGATGATTGATTGTGTTCCATTGATGACGTCATATCACTACCAAAGTGCGAGTTTATGTGAATATTTAAAAATAGCGTTTTTTTGTGATTTATGATGATTAAAAATAATAAACTATTATACGTTCTTGGTATCAAATTGTTTGTTTTTATTGAATCTGATTCATGTTTACTGAAAATGTTGACTTTAGGAGTTGATTTCGAGTAATATGACGTACCTTCAAACATTGACTGATATAAACGGTACTGACCTGATATAAAAAAATATATCAGGTACATTTTTAGCAGGCCGATATCAGCATTGTGGTATGATAAATAATATGAAGGCTCGCTTACTAACAAAATTCCTGAACTCGTTTAATAAAATATGGTATGAAATGACAACTCGTGTCAGATCCTATATATATTATGAAACCGAAATGGTATATAATGTGAATCTGAAATTGTATATAATATTAACCCCAAATGATATAATATATAGAAATTATATAAAATGTGAACTCAAAAACTGGTTTCATCAGCCCTAGAAATGTGATATCAAATTAAGCAAATGCTATTTTAACAGTTTTAGTATTTAAGGTCTATATCAAATAGACAAAGTATGCAAGCGAGGAGTATAATAAGTTATTACGTAATTGAAACTCTTTTTTAAATTTTAAACTATTTTCGTGATAAAAAGGCTTGTAACCAACACACGCGCTGAAATTTATTTGACAAGTCATGTGCTCTTGTAATAAATTAATAAGTATCAGAATAAAAACCAATTTCTTTATTCGGTCGATATTTCCTCATCGTGGTTAAGCCAACGTGGACAGGGTAGTGGCTGATCACCACTACCTGCCCCGCCACCTCGAGGATGTACTGAGCATAAGGGGGCAAAACATTCTATAACAGGTGGAGCTCAGCTGATGATGATTACGTTACGCAGGTCACTGTATCTACACATCAGCGCCCAAACCATTGTAATTATCATATTGTTTGAAAATAATGAGTCTGTCTTAGTATGACAAATTCTTTTTAATTAAAGGGAATTGTTCACAGATTTTCGCATTATTTTAATTATGCCATTAAATAAGTTAACTTGACAGATTTAAGCATCGGAACTAAACAGTTCAAGAATAATAACATGACAAGTATTTAGAAAAAAAAAATCTCACCGGGGTTCGAACCCGGGACCTCCGGATTACAGGACTGTACTTACATACTTCCGTATGGCCACGTCTTGCGGAGTGTTCAAGGTACAGGCGTTAAAGTGCAAACATATTAACCTGCCCAACAGGAATATATTACACAGTGACTGAGAGCGCTAGTTATATCTTATCCGACCAACCGAAGAATTTCGTCTTCAATTTAATATACATTTAATCGACAATGTGAATTGTTGAGTTCATACATATAATACAATTATTTTTTTCTAATAATGCGTCAACCCATTTGCGATTATATATCTTAATGTTTACAGTTATTCTATGCAAATATTCGGCATACACTCTAAAACTGAGCGTATTTATGACTTATGATCACATTTTCTCATTGTATGTCACGGACAGAATGTAATATTCATTCACAGAATAACATAATTATTTTGCTTAGCCTGCTGTTCTGACTTACTCGTGAGGCGCACAGAACTTGGATCAATTCAAACCGGCCACAAGTTAAACCGGTCACAAGTTAAACCGGTCCCCAAATGTAATATGGTATTGTAGTAAAAAAAATGGGATTGCTCGTTTGAATCTTGGGATATTTAATGAAACTTGGCCATAAATATATTATGATGAGAAGCAGCACATATTGCAAGTTGTTTTTTCATGCAGACTTATACTTCAGGAAGTATTGCCTTTGCAATGTTTTTGTATAGCAGTATAGATAAACAAAAATTTCCGCCTAACTCCTACAAGCTTTGGAGAAATGTAACAAATATTTGTCAGAAGTTTTATTATCACGAGAAGCAGCTCATATTGTAACTACTTTCGATTATATTACAGGAGTTGTGACCCTTGTCGAATTGCCATTCTTGTATTGCATTTTGCTACAAATCTTGTTCACTCAATACCTACAATCTTTGGATGAATTAAATTGAACTCGGTTAGAAAGATTAATACGATGAGAAGTAACGCATGATTTCAGGACTTTTGATGCCGCTCAATATTACAAGAGTTCTGCAACTCGGAATGTTCTTGTATTAGTTTTGTTCGTCGTGCGACGTCAACAATTGCCTTAAACTACTTCTCCTTAACGGCTGAGAGGATTTTGAAACAATTCAACTGAAATGTTCTTTGGTTTACCCTTAACAAGAAATGCTGTAACCGTTCCGCTCCACTGAACAGGATGGCCGCCAGAGCTTAAACAATAAAAATCTTTAAACGATTGCGGGATTTTGAAATTCTTTTACAGAAATGTTCCTAGTGTGACATTCTACCAAAATTGCTAAAACCGTTCCGCTCCGCAAAAAAATGGCCCCCAGAGCTATAAATGGAATCAAAGCGCTGAAGGATCTGCAGATGTTCGCTTTTGCGTAACATTTGGGCACACCTCACTTTTTCAAATGTTTATAGTATAGCAACACAAGTTTAAATTGAACAGAACAGATTTGAAAAGTTTATTGAGCTTGTGTCTAAACGAGAATCTGTCTGAAGTTTTGAATACTGTTAGTGCACTGTGCCATAGCATAGCGTCCGGTGGATCTTATCGACTTGTTGAAATAACTTAGTGCAATTGACATTGAAGACCCGCTAGGGTACGTTTTGCAGAAAGTTTCGCAAATATATTGAAAATACAATAGTATTAAAATTGTATATTACAATAAGTAAATAAAATCCAGTCACCTTAATGGTCATATAGTAACTTTAAATGAAAACCCCCACGCGTTATCGTGGACAATCTGGGCAATGAGAGAGTAATTCCATATCATGAATCACCTTAAATGCAGTGGTTTTAAATGTTTTATTGGTAAAATATCATACATGTAGTTACGCTAATAGCTCGTTCAGTGTCTCTTATGTGAAGAAAATAAAAATCACTGAATTAAATTCTGGTTAAGAGGCCAGAATCAGCAAACACGACGTGTTATACATAATAATATGTTCTTCTCCAAAAAGTCATATATCAAATGAAAATGTTCGTATAACTTCATTTTTATGAATCCTACATTCCGTGTTTTACTATAATATTTGTGTCAACATTATAAATATAACTTGAACATAGACATTGCTTGGCGATTTATAATCTTTAAAATGATGCGTTTAAGTATATCTTGCCACGTAATAAAATCAGGTTTTAAAATATATATCGCCACTGTGTAGTTATGTTAGTTTTTGTCTCTCAATAATGCCGATTTGAATTGAATATGTTGTCAAATGTACAGCTGATGAATTGAGGTCCATTCCAAAAAGTATGTCACTAATTAAAACGTTAACAGATGTGAAAACTAGATATATATAAGGCCTGTCAAAACAATTTCAATTGGAAATAAAAAAATATTATGTCCGGAAGAAACCCGATGATTCTTTGTCCGATGTATAATATCGGGACCTTCTTCCGCGATTTTACTCAAAAACTGATCCTACTCTGAAAGCCTGAATAACCCGACTATTTAAAAAATTAAAAAACAAACAAACTCTGGCCTAATTTGCCTATTGTGTTTTGTAATTATAAAAATTCTGCCAACACTAGAGCTAATTAAAACTATAACAATAATAAAGAGCAATTAATTTTGAAATATTATTTATCGTTTTCATTAGTTTTTATGACATAGTAACCGCAAATTAATTTTCCGAACGAATCACTAATTCCCTTTAGTATAAGGTAGCGCTGTGGTTTATTACGAAAACTATGTTCGCCGTTAACGCATTGCTAATTAATGCATTTTCAAAACAAAACACTATAATGAAATAAATTACTTGAAATTTGAAAGCCTTGACAATTGAAATCACACGATATTTTCACAATTTATTCCAAATTAACATGCAAAGTACAAAAATACAGAATACATCAACATACATAATTTATAATAAATAAATAGTAAATGTCAACAACACACTTTACTTGTGTCCCCATAAAGCATTTATTTATATCATTTTTCTTCGTTTCAAATTATTCATCTACGCGGGTTTAGCAAGCACTGACAAGTGTTGTTTGTTATTTGTCAGGATTGTTGCTACGCCTTCAAATCGACTGTTGCTAGGTTACTACCATATGTTTTCCGCCATCATGCACATCCAGATGTTCTGACGACAGAAGTACATCATTCGCATTCCGTCACTCCCTGAAAAATATACAAAAACACAAATCAATGTGTGGTAATAAAACAAAAAGGTATAATAACTAGGGGTGTCGTAGAAAACCCGGGCTTAATGCATGTGCATTAAGTGCCATCCCGGTCTGCACAGGCTAATCCGGGACGACACTTTCCGTTTTTGTGGCATTTACTTTTTGAAGGAAGTCTGTTCTAAACATAAATCCACTGTAAGCGGAAAGTGTCGTACCGGATTTGCCTGAGCCGCACATGCATTAAGCCAAGCTTTCCCACGACACTCCTTAACGTCTTGAACGATGTTTCCACACCATGAGGGCATGAGCAAGAGTACAGCAGAGTTTATTATATAACTTGCTGATATATAAGTATATGGATCCGGGGTACGGTTGGGGATATTACAGGTATATAGGATAACCTTTTTCTTGATGAAACTTTGTGCTTATTATGAAAGTCATGTATGCTTAAGCTGATGATTTTGGCACATCGAGAGTACTAGTACTTCAAGAACATATCATGTACATACGTATAATGGCATCGAGAGTACTAGTACTTCAAGAACATATCATGTACATACGTATAATGGCATTCACTATTGCATGACCATTCATATGATTAATACAGCGCAACGTTAAATCGGGTCTTGTTCAATGATGTAAAATAAATATTATTAAAAAAGATATTCGGCGTAAGTTATAAATGTTTGCAAAGAGTGTAGATTAAATATCCTACATGCATTTTTAAAACTGATGCACATGGTGGTTTGGTTTACAATTTGTAATGGAATAAGCATTTATACTATGTGTGCAATATGAAAACACTCGTCATGGAACATTCATCGCAATTAAACATAATGATTTGACTTCATTTTGTGATAACCAAAACGTAAAGTTATATTAAAAAGTGGCGATTTAGATTTATATTCCTTTGGGAAAATACGTTTTGCGCGTTTTTGAGTACAACTATTATAGTTCATAAAGCATTCATAAAACGCACATAAAGTAAATAACAAATTTAAATCAAATTAAATTACGACCAGTGTCTTTTTATCGGAAGATGCAAAATCTATTTATACATTGAATAGCCTCTACATGAGAAGGTGAGAGAAAATGCAATTCTAAAGAATTCTTAATAAATAGATCTTCCAACCGTTATTCAAATTAACATATAACTTATTCTACATTCATTATTTCTCTTATCGTCTAAAATTATCTGGAATTGATGCTTTTTAGTACGACTCAGTGTTGTTGACGTGTATACTGTTAATAGGCGCAGGTTAGTCAGCAAGTGTATTGTATGGAATGTTGCCTATTGAATGTGCGATGTTAACGGGGGATGTCCCAAGTTTTTTACTACACGGCATGTAAACAATGGCTTGTAAATTGAAAATGAAAATTGAGCCATTGCAACTTCCGAAGTGGAGCTCAGAAGTGGAAATTAGTCAAAAAGGTAAACAAAGTAAAGAGGTATGTCTTAAGTTTTTTCAAAATGTCTCATTTTTCCATACACCTCCAAACAGAAATGGAGCCAATTTTTACAGCCCGTGGTGGGGATTTCTTTTTAACTAGCCGATGCAATGTTAGAATGTATTCATTCGGGACTACTGGCGGGAAATGTTCACAACATTTGATTGGATGTTGAGAAAGGTGAACAGCTATGTCGAAAAAGTGCCATTAAACGACTAAACTGCAAACACTAAAGCATTTTGAATAAAGAGGTTATATCAGAGTCTTTTTATTTCTTGGTTCTCGGACATTTATAGAAAAGTGTCCGATTGGAGGAGGAAAAAACAAAAAAAACAAAAAACAACAACATAGAATTGAGTAAATTAATGACGAGAATTTCACCAATGGAAATGGGTATTGATATTAAAATTTTAATGCGTTATTACTTACAAAAATCATATTACACAACATTAATTTAATCACTACATGATAACCATGACATTCATATTTTTTTGCATTCCGTGTAACAGGTTGAAACCCTTTCACATGGTCGTTTTACGATATCGGTTACATTCTACAATTTTTTTTTTCGCTTTTTGGAAAAAATCGGGTCGGCGGATACGAGAACCTAGAAACCTAACTCTCGGCTTAGGGTTAGGGTTGCATGAAATGTATGGAACTGTATTCCGATTAATATAAGAAAAAAGCATCTACCACTACTTTATTCAAAAGGAAATTCAAACACTACTTCTTAATAAATCAATGATTTTATTTTTACATATTGCTTGTATAACTATATTTCTATCTTTTTTAACATGTGCATTGTGATTGTCTGTTGTTTTGTAAGATTGTTATTATTAGTATTACTATAATTATTATGATTATTATTGTTTTTGCATGTGTTGTTATTGTTATTATTGTTATTGATATTGTTGTTGTTGTTATCATCATCATCATCTTCTTCTTCTTCTTTTACATTATTATCATTATTACTATTATTATTATTATTATTATTATTATTATTATTGTTATTATTATAGTAAGTGATGTTTATTGGCTAGAATGTTTTTAGAATGCATGGTTTTGGTTTGTAATGTAAAAAAGAAATAGTGTTTCTTAACGTGATATTTTCATGAAATAAAGTTATTATTTGTAACGCTA
Organism: Congeria kusceri; assembly: GCA_027627225.1. Classification (NCBI taxonomy): domain Eukaryota; kingdom Metazoa; phylum Mollusca; class Bivalvia; order Myida; family Dreissenidae; genus Congeria; species Congeria kusceri. The sequence continues at coordinate 64,311,554 of CM051033.1, forward strand.
TGTAAGTCATACAAATGTTTTCAAACATTTGAACAAAAATACATTTAAGTACATTCAATCGTTGAACGCAATACGAATACTTATTTTTTGTTTTATCCATTTAAGCCGATGACTATTGTTGAATACAGCCAACACGCGCATTATAATGACGTCGTATTGTTTATTTTCGTGACGTCATTTGATGTTTTTCGTGTTATACAGCGATTTTCTTCAGTTTCTTTTCAAACTAATGACAGAAACAGATGGGGTAAATAGAATACAGGTATTATAAAACCTATTATTCTTTATGTAGTTTATGGTAAGAATATTCACACAGTGTACAAGAATGATTAACATCTTATAAAGGGTCAATAAGTGCTTAAAGACTCATGGTCCGCTTTGGGCATAAAATATTTCAAATGGTACAAATTAAACAATATAGGTAAACAATGTTACCCATTGCTACACCAATAAATACTACAATACGTAACGTTTAGGATCCTTACCCGGAAATATTGCTTCAACTATGTAACATGTTCATCAACGAAAAGTGTGTTAACATATCCGATTAGTGTTAACCATTGCTTTACTGTTCGATTCGAAAAACACGTGCCCTACATGTTGTTTTAATACCATGTACAGTAAAAAAGTCTATTCTTTATGTGGAATATGTGACATAATTTAGGAAAGTGTCAATTTGCCAGTTTGCCTGCATTCGTAAGGTCAACTTCAAAAGATAATACAACAAGTTTCGCGTTGTGGAATTTCTTTGATATTTTATTTACTAAAAACATGTCTCCTATCTTTTGGACATTTTCCATAATAACAGTTTCTCGACATAAATACATCTGAGAATAGAAAAAAAAAAGATTTCCATTTTTTCTCATGAAAGAAATATTTTGGTCTGCAAATCTTAATATAAAAATACAGGTTGCATATATGTATGGAAATTAGTTAAACGATATTTATATATTATTTAATTATAACAATACACAAATTCTGCCATCAGATTGTTTCAATATCAAATGACTTTGATGGTTTTACAAAGTATAGTTAAAAATGATATACATGTAAATAAAATTGACTTTGATCAGTAACTATTTGCATAATAATGATATAGTCCAATAAAATAGGATGTTGTAATAAAAATCCAAATAATATTTTTCCCAAGTTCAATGTCGAGTTTATAATTATGTTTTTACGTTTACGTCTTTTTCTACCAATAACGTTAATATACAGAGCTGTTTCGTTCTATGTACCAAACGCGCTTGTAGAAGTTGTATTGCTAACAAAACTACATTGTCGTTATTTTGCTTCTACCCATCATCATAGCGAAAAAAATGTTTTCCAAAGGATATGACCAGCATTCCTCTTTCAAAATAATTATTTGCAAAATGCCATTAACAATGATTAAATATTAGTTCCCTGTATTAAAATGAACTTTATTTTTGCAAATGTTATCGCCGACCTAACTTCGAAGCGCCCCTTTAAAGCAAATCTGTGAATATTCATTTTTAATATTTGTTTATGAAAGAGGCAAAGTGTCTTACCAAAACCGTCCATGAACATCAGAGGTCCCAGGTTAGGCATACCGCCACTGCTGCTACTGCCGCCGCCCATTCTGCTAGCCATCGCCTGCTGCAGTGCCTGGTACTGGCCCATGGATCCGGCCGCCCCAGGGTCCGAGGCCCCGCCCCCAATGGCCAGTCCTGAGAGACCTTGACCCCAGACACACCCGACCGTCGCCACGAGAAATAACGCAATCAATATGAACTTCATTCTGTTTGTATCGTTTCAGATGTTGAATGTTTAAAATCTAAGTAGTCCTCGAAAACCGCAAGATCGACACTACGCTATACGAGCCGTTCGTAAGATATTTTTGTTGACTGGCGTTTTTTTCTTGGTCTTCGAGTTTTATACCTGGCTCTACGTTTTGCACATTCCTCATTTGTTATTTAAACAACATGACTTGTTGTCGTCACTGAGTGGAGAAAATTAATGACGTTGAGGTTGATGGCTTTCAGTCATCCGACCGTGTACCAGTACGGACATTCGTAACTGCCACGAATGTGCGACATAAAACAAGCTTTATGACGCATTTGTTGTAATATGATTTGAAAATTTCTACAGTCGTGTTGCTTATAATGCCCATGAACTATATAGAACAGCATTATCAAAGACCAACGACATACCGGTATAGAGTCAAAGACAAACAAAACAACAAAACAAGACACCCTCAATATGGGCTAAATGTATATGTAATGACCTCAACAGGTTCTTCATTACAAAAATTAGAATGATTTTGGTTACTGACCACACTTCAGTGGCACCAATTTGTGCCGAAACCCTGAAACCCTAAAGATTACCGGAATCATTTTACTATATATATTTAGTTTATGAAATCAATATCGGGTCGCCATTTTAAGTCACACAAAAAAATACGCTAACTGCACATTAAATGCTTTTACAATGTACAATATCAGCAATCACTGGCAATTGCATGCCGCATCAATCCTGTGAGAGTTTATCAAAATGCAGTCGCGAAAACAACAAAAATGACAAGCGCTATTTTGCATTTACTATGCTAAAAATTTACATGTACGATTAGTAACAGTTACTGGACACACAACTAAAATAATTGACGCATGATTAACATAGATGTCATTGAAATGCACACATTGACGCACACGTCCGGGGCGTAATTAATGTCTAGATCACGCGTATCCATGCATGTAAGGGTTGAGATTTGTTATGTTTAGTTTCTTGAACATTTTTGGAAAAACTGTCCAGTCGAAGCCAGAAATAAAATAATAAATAAGCAAAGATTATAAAGTACGTTATAAGCACATTTGGTCGCAATAAACATGGTAAAAACAATGCGAAACAACATTTCTTATATACACATGCATATAAAGTCAGCACGATTTACGTTGAACTAATATTATTTTTTTTATTATGTTTCACTGTGTTTTACGTTATGAAACTGTTAGTTGATCACCCCCTTTATATATCCAAAAGGGATACATTATCATTGGAAATGAACTACTTTATCATTCTTTAGGTTCCATATTTTTTCAATATTGTTAGGGCTCCAATTTCTTTTTCTATTTAACAAAAAAATCAGATATTCGGCTACGAGAACTAAATATGAACAAATATATATCGCCATGTTAGTTTTTGTCTCTCAATAATGCCGAATAGAATTGTATCTGTTGTCAAATGTACAGCTGATGAATTGAGAATTGCAAAACGTACGTCACTAATTAAAACGTTAACATGTTCGAAAACTAGTGAGCCACTTACAGCAGTTTTATACTACGTACGAGTTCAATATAAAAGACCTGTCAAAACAATTTCAATTCAAAATAAAAATATTATGTCGGGAAGAAACCCGATGAGCTAAATTCTTTGTCAGATGTACAATATCGTGACCTTCTACGGCGATTTTACTCAAAAATTGATCCTACTCTGAAAGCGTGAATAATCCGACTACTTAAATAATTAAAAACTCTGGCCTCATTTGCATATTGTGTTTTGTAACTAAAAAAAAATATTCTGCTAACATTAAAGCTAATTAAAACAATAAATATTTACGTGTTCTCCGTTGGATAATAAAGAGCAATTCGTTTTGAAAGATGAAATTTGAAAGCCTTGACAATTGAAACCACACGATGTTTTCACAATTTATTCCAAATTAACATGCAAAGTACAAAAATACAGAATACATCAACATACATAATTTATAATAAATAAATAGTAAATGTCAACAACACACTTTACTTGTGTCCCCATAAAGCATTTATTTATGTCATTTTTCTTCGTTTCAAATTATTCATCTACGCGGGTTTAGCAAGCACTGACAAGTGTTGTTTGTTATTTGTCAGGATTGTTGCTACGCCTTCAAATCGACTGTTGCTAGGTTACTACCATATGTTTTCCGCCATCATGCACATCCAGATGTTCTGACGACAGAAGTACATCATTCGCATTCCGTCACTCCCTGAAAAATATACAAAAACACAAATCAATGTGTGGTAATAAAACAAAAAGGTATAATAATTAGGGGTGTCGTAGAAAACCCGGACTTAATGCATGTGCATTAAGTGCCATCCCGGTCTGCACAGGCTAATCCGGGACGACACTTTCCGTTTTTGTGGCATTTACTTTTTAAAGGAAGTCTGTTCTAAACATAAATCCACTGTAAGCGGAAAGTGTCGTACCGGATTTGCCTGAGCCGCACATGCATTAAGCCAAGCTTTCCCACGACACTCCTTAACGTCTTGAACGATGTTTCCACACCATGAGGGCATGAGCAAGAGTACAGCAGAGTTTATTATATAACTTGCTGATATATAAGTATATGGATCCGGGTTACGGTTAGGGATATTACAGGCATATAGGATAGCCTTTTTCTTGATGAAACTTTGTGCTTATTATGAATGTCATGTATGCTTAAGCTGATGATTTTGGCACATCGAGAGTACTAGTATTTCAAGAACATATCATGTACATACGTATAATGGCATCGAGAGTACTAGTACTTCAAGAACATATCATGTACATACGTATAATGGCATCGAGAGTACTAGTACTTCAAGAACATATCATGTACATACGTATAATGGCATCGAGAGTACTAGTATTTCAAGAACATATCATGTACATACGTATAATGGCATCGAGAGTACTAGTACTTCAAGAACATATCATGTACATACGTATAATGGCATTGAGAGTACTAGTATTTCAAGAACATATCATGTACATACGTATAATGGCATCGAGAGTACTAGTACTTCAAGAACATATTATGTACATACGTACAATGGCATCGAGAGTACTAGTACTTCAAGAACATATCATGTACATACGTATAATGGCATTCACTATTGCATGACCATTCATATGATTAATACAGCGCAACGTTAAATCGGGTCTTGTTCAATGATGTAAAATAAATATTATTAAAAGAGATATTCGGCGTAAGTTATACATGTTTGCAAAGAGTGTAGATTAAATATCCAACACGCATTTTTAAAACTAGTGCACATGGTGATTTGGTTTATAATTTGTAATGGAATAAGCATTTATGCTATGTGTGCAATATGAAAACACACGTCATGGAACATTCATTGCAATTAAAAATAATGATTTAACTTCATTTTGTGATAACGAAGACGTGAAGTTATACTACATCTTGGCGAATTAGATTTATATTCCTTTGGGAAAATACGTTTTGACCGTTTTTGAGTACAACTATTATAATTTATAATGCATTCATAATACACACGTAAAGTAAATAACAAATTTAAATCAAATTAAATTACGACCCAGTGTCTATTTATAGGAAGATGCAAAATCTATTAATACATTGAATAGCCTCTACATGAAAAGGTGAGAGAAAATGCAATTCTAAATAATTCTTAATTAATAGATCTACCAACCGTGATTCAAATTAACATGCATGTTAAGTAAATAAATATACCTGATTCCATTCATTATTATTCTTATTGTCTATGATTATCTGGAATGGATGCTTGTTAGTACGACTCAGTGTTGTTGACGTGTATACTATTAATAGGTGCAGGTTAGTCAGCAAGTGCATTGTATGGAATGTTGCCTATTGAATGTGCTATGAAAATTGAGCCAATGCAACTTCCGAAGTGGAGCTCAGAACTGGAAATTAGTCAAAAAGGTAAACAGAATAAAGAGGTATGTCTGATTTTGTTCAAAATGTGTGATTTTTCCATACACCTCCAAAAAGAAATGGAGCCAAGTTTTGACAGGCCGTGGTGGGGATTTCTTTTAAACTAGCCGATGCAATGTTAGGATTGATTCATTCGGGACTACTGGCGGGAAATTTTCACAACATTTGATTGGATGTTGAGACAGGTGAACAGCGATGCCGAAAAAATGCCATTTAACGACTAAACTGCAAACACTTAAGCATTTTGAATAAAGAGGTTAGATCAGAGTATTTTATCTCTTGGTTCTCGAACATTTTAAGAAAAGTGTTCGGTTGGAGGAGTGGAAAAAACTAAAAAAAACAACAACAAAAAAACACAGAATTGAGTAAATTATTGACTTGAATTTCACCAATGGAAATAAGCATTGATATTAAAATTTTAATGCATTATTACTTACAAAAATCATATTACACAACATTAATTTAATCACTACATGATAACCATGACATTCATAATTTTTTTGCATTCCGTTTAACAGGTTTAAAACATTTCACAAGGTCGTTTTTTATGATATCGGATACATTCTACAAATTTTCTGTTATTTTTTGCTTTTTGGAAAAAATCGAGAACCAAGAAATAAAAAACTCTAACCTTAGGGTTAGGGTTGCATGAAATGTATGGAGCTTTATTCCGATTAATATAAAAAAAGCATCTACCACTACTTTATTCAAAAGGAACTTCAAACACTACTTCTTAACAAATCAATGATTTTATGTTGACATATTGCTTGTATAACTATAGTTCTATATTGTTACTTATTAAAGTAAGTGATGTTTATTGGCTAGAATGTTTTTAGAATGCATGGTTTTGGTTTGTAATGTAAAAAAGAAATAGTGTTTCTTAACGTGATATTTTCATGAAATAAAGTTATTATTTGTAACGCTATGTAAGTCATACAAATGTTTTCAAACATTTGAACAAAAGTACATTTAAGCACATTCAATCGTTGAACGCAATACGAATGCTTTTTTGTTTGTTTTATCCATTTAAGCTGATGAGTATTGTTGAATACAGCCAAAACGCGCATTAAAATGAAGTCATATTGTTTATTTTCGTGACGTCATTTGATGTTTGTCGTGTTATAGGGGCAATCCGGGGAAATGCGGACAGTTTTACAAGGACTCCTCTTATCAATAAGTTGCACCTAGCCCTGTAGTAGATCTCCATATGCTGATGACGTAATCGTGGAAACCCTGTCTTCCTCGCATTTTATCGTTGATTTCATTGAGGTTTCTGTATTCGAAAATACTTCAACTACGTCAGAAATGAGGCCACCCAAAACCGGGTAAATTCGGACAAGGTAGGGAAAATACGGACGGTACTAGTTTTGCAATTGAAAATAACATTGGGAAACTACGGACACAATTTTATTATTAAAATTCAGGAAAACTCGGACAGAATCAATAGGTTTTCCCCATCATGCAACATTTGCAGTAACCAATGCATTGTGTCACTTGCTATTTTAGACATGTAAAACCCCCAACAATACTCTTCTAAATAGGCCAAAATCATTACAAGAAACTTGAAAACATGTAGAAAAGTCGGTCTACTAATGCGTTTGTCCATGGTTACCCGCTGTCCGTATTTCCCCGGATTGCCCTTACAGCGATTTTCTTTCGTTTATTGTCAAACTAATGACAGAAAAAGATGGGATAAATAGAATACCAGGTATTATAAAATGTTGAATACAGATACGTGTATTTGCCCGGCACGAAAACCTAATCAACTCGGCAAGACTAACTTATCTGTATTCAGCACTAACCTAGTATTCTATATGTAGTTTATGGTAAGAATATTCACACAGTGTACAAGAATGATTAACATCGAATAAAGGGTCAATAAGTGCTTAAAGACCCATGGTCCGCTTTTGGGCATAACATATTTCAAATTGTACAAATTAAACAATATAGTAAAACAATGTTACCCATTGCTGTACCAATAAATACTACAAAAAGTATATTAAACAACGTTTAGGATTATTACCCGGAAACATTGTGTCAACTATGTAACATGTTCATCAACAAAAAGTGTGTTAATATATCCGATTAGTGTTAACCTATGCTTTACTGTCCGATTCGAAAAACACGTGCCCTACATTTTGTTTTAATACCATGTACATTAAAAAGTTCAATTATTTTTTGTGGAATAAGTGACACAATTTAGGAAAGTGTCAATTTGCCAGTTTGCCTGCCTTCGTAAGGTCAACCTCAAAAGAAAATACAAGAGGTTTCGCGTTGTGGAATTTCTTTGATATTTTATTTACTAAGAAGTGTCTCCTATGTTTTGGACATTTTTAATAATAACAGTTTCTTGCCATAAATACATCTGAGAATAGAAAAAAAAAGATTTCCATGTTTTTCTGATGAAAGAAATATTTTGGTCCGCCTTCAAATCTTAATATAAAAATACATGTTGCATATATGTATGGAAAGTAGTTAAACGATATTTATATATTATTTAATTATAACAATACACAAATTCTGCCATCAGATTGTTTAAATATCAAATGACTTTGATGGTTGTACAAAGTATATAGTTAAAAATGATATATATTTAAATAAAATTGACTTTGATAGTAATTAGTGTGCATATTAATTATATAGCCAAATAAAATAGGATGTTGAAATAAAAATCCAAATAATACTTTTCCCAAGTTCAATGTCGAGTTTATAATTATGTTTTTACGTTTCGTCTTTTTCTACCAATAACGTTAATATACAGAGCTGTTTCGTTCTATGTACCAAACGCGCTTGTAGAAGTTGTATTGCTAACAAAACTACATTGTCGTTATTTTGCTTCTAACCATCAACATAGCGAAAAAAATGTTTTCCAAAGGATATGACCAGTATTCCTCTTTCAAAATAATTATTTGCAAAATGCCATTAACAATGATTAAATATTAATTCTCTGTATTAAAATGAACTTTATTTTTGCAAATATTATCGCCGACCTAACTTCGAAGCGCCCCTTTAAAGCAAATCTGTGAATATTTATTTTTAATATTTGTTTATGAGAGAGGCAAAGTGTCTTACCAAAACCGTCCATGAACATCAGAGGTCCCAGGGTGGTAAAGTGAAATAATTGTTCTTAACGTGGGATTTTGTCTTTTGTCTTTGAAAATCGCTTACAGAAAGTAGACGAATTACGCATTAAACTATACTGTGCAGTCCGCACAGGCTAATCCAGGACGGCACTTTCCTCTTTAATGGTATTTTCTGTTTCAAGGAAGTGTCATCTAAACATAAATCCACTGTATGCGGAAAGTGCCGTCCTGGACTAGCCTGTGCGGACTGCACAGGCTAATCCGGGACGACACTTTACGCACATGCATTAAGCCCGGTTTTCACACGACACGCATTATGTTTACTCCCAATTTTAGTAGGAAAACCTGTTTGGTAGAAATGTCAAGGCTCACGTCGACGTGAACGCGAATGATATAAAGTTCTGCACTTCTCATGTCTGTTTTATTTATTTGCATTTAAAAGGTCAGACAATGAAACGTCGAATAAATTGTTGTTTTATGATGTTGCAGTGCAAACAATGTTTGCAGAATCAGTGCAGACATATGATGTTTTTACTACTTTTGAAATAAAGGAAACAAAATGTAGTGGAAAGAAGAAATGAAATACAATTGGCATTATTTGCTTTATTTTTGACTTAAAATGTAAAATAGACTTCATATATTTCTTGAAAATAAGAAACTAGTAAACCGAATCCATATCGGAACCTCGTAGTAAACTAACAAAATCTTCTGGCGTTGTTCTTTTCTTTATTTCACACTTTTGATCTATTCGAAAACATGTCTCCCTCACTTTCTATTTTAAGATAAAATCACGTGTCAGGTTAGTTGTAAGAAAATACCTGACGTTTAAAAGAGGTCACCCGTAAGAATTAGCGAATTCGACATAAGCACATTTTCATTGTCATTTGTGTTGATAATTGTAGACATAAAGTATTTGCAGTATATGACACAACCGGTAGACAGGAGATCTTTGTTTACTTGTGACAACTGTCACGTGCAGCATGTCAAAACACCGCGACACGATCCTAAACAACTGAGAAACGCGAGATTAAAAAACACGTATTTTTATGGGATTCCCATATAGTCATCGCCCACAGAAGAATTGTTTGGGTACGGGGAATAATGCAATATACAAGGGACGTCCCGAGTTTTATGAACCCGGCGTGAATCACTTATTATACACTGCGCATCGACCTAATTTCTAAACGTCTCCCACAACAGACGAGCTAGTATGCTATGGTATATCGGGCTCGAACCTGCCGCCCCTGGGCTGTGAAACCATTAAGTTACAACCAGACCACGGATCCGCAAGTATTGAAATGAGTGTTGTATAAGAATACTGCTTACTAGGTCATTCTCTTGAAAACTGTTCATTATTTGGTGGTCCTGGACGCACTCGTAATCATGTACCGGAAAATGAAAAATAACTTTATACTTCAGATAAATGTCTATACAGGAATGAAATATGGTTTTCATTATTTAAGTAGTAAACATGTAGTAAACATGTCAGCAAGCGTCGGTTAAATCCGGAAAGTATGCTTAATCATTGTGGACGTCAACATGTAAAAAAAACGCTGTTATACACAGTCATGTAACTGTTGTGTAAAGACAGGCAATAGTATACCAATATGATGCTTTATTTTGCAATGAACAATTCCATATTATATCGCAATACGAAATGGTGCCCTAACCCTAACCCTAACTCATATTGTCACAATGACCATATCAATCAATTTAGCCCAGTCTTTATACATTTCTCCCAGTAATTTAATCCACTAAAGTCGCTAAACAGTGACACCAACGTACATGTACTACAATATCAAGGTCGCTAAACAGTGACACCAACGTACATGTACTACAATATCAAGGTCGCTAAACAGTGACACCAACGTACATGTACTACAATATCAAGGTCGCTAAACAGTGACACCCAACGTACATGTACTACAATATCAAGGTCGCTAAACAGTGACACCAACGTACATGTACTACAATATCAAGGTCGCTAAACAGTGACACCAACGTACATGTACTACAATATCAAGGTCGCTAAACAGTGACACCCAACGTACATGTACTACAATATCAAGGTCGCTAAACAGTGACACCCAACGTACATGTACTACAATATCAAGGTCGCTAAACAGTGACACCAACGTACATGTACTACAATATCAAGGTCGCTAAACAGTGACACCAACGTATATGTACTACAATATCAAGGTCGCTAAACAGTGACACCCAACGTACATGTACTACAATATCAAGGTCGCTAAACAGTGACACCAACGTACATGTACTACAATATCAAGGTCGCTAAACAGTGACACCCAACGTACATGTACTACAATATCAAGGCATATAACATACCACAATTGCCAAATAAAAACATCATAACCTGGATAAAATGGACGAATTGATATTCCTTAAGAAAAAAACAGGGAATAAATGGACGAATTGATATTCCTGAAGAAAGAAACAGAGAATAAATCTAATAGATTAGTAATGTTGATATTATTTTTTGGCGAGGCGGAGGAATTTATAAAGATTATCAGCCGAGCCAGAAATAGTCCGTCATAGCAACTGAACGAAGCCACGTGCTCCCCTAGCAGGATATATGAAAGGTCTTTGGTTACCTGGGTATTCGACAGAATTTTATGGCTTTTGAAATTAAACGAATCCGCATTTTAACATAGCGGAAGAAGAGTAACCCGGTGGAGATTTTGTTATTTCCAGTAACTTTCTTCCTGTTTGATTTAATTATATAAATCGGATATACACAAATTGTGAAATACTGTGTAAATTTTGAAAAAAAGTCATATTCGATTAACCTTTATAAATGTCGTCTATTTGTTGATTTAAACTTTTGTTTCGTAGATGCTTTTGCTTGTGTAATAGCATTCCATAGTTTTTGAAGAAAATCTGTGTCAATATAAGTCCTATGGAAACAAACGAAAATGTCAGCTGCATTGACAAGTGTTGATTGTCCTGTCCAAAAATTATTGGTGATTTATTGCAAAAAATATTTCATATTTTTGACAGTTATAAAAATCTTAATTACGAAAAGATAAATTCTATAAATAGAAGTACTTTAATGCTGATGGTATATCAATTTGAAGGCACTTATGTTAATTATGAATATTTGAATTGATTGTCGTTTTACGTCAGCTTGCATAAATGACCGTTTGTGATTAATAAATCTATATTTAGACTTTTATAAAAATGGATGCTTATAATGTTATTAAAATTGAAAATTTTCTTTAATCTGTACTTATTTACTTGTTTTAATAAGCCATTACATAGTGCCAATAGAAAAGAGTAGAAAAAAAATACTTCAATAAAAAAAATTCGCCCTCCCTCCTGATGTTTTGGAAGAAGTGCCTGAGACGAAATTAATAAAACATTTTTTACCGATCAAAATATAACAAAAACGCATTGCAATCGGTAAAATAATAATGTTGTGGTAACTTTTTATCTTATAAGAAATAGTTGTAGCATACTTTGACCGAAATATGTCAGTTATTTAAAGAGCCAGCAGGGCGAGATTAAATAAGTAACATATTGAAGTCAAAGGGTGCTACAAGTGTTTTATACCATATATACCAATCACATCGAAACCTTCTACAATGTTTATCCAAAATGGGCAGTTTATAGACGTCACGTGATGTCTGACATGCTTGACATCTGTGTCGTTTAACGCTGTCGCAAGGTCACGTGATGCGATCCGAATGTGCAAGCTTACCGTGCAATAAGTAGCGTGTGTATAAATGACCACTAAATTTAAATATACCGCACGATACTTATTGCACAATAAGCTTGCATATTAGGCTCCGTTCTGATAACTGTATTGAATACCGAGAAACAATGAAAACTCTCTGAAATATGGTATAATTATCTGTATGCGATAGCATGTGATGCCTCTGATGTCACGTACATTACTGTATATCCGTTCGCACCAAGCGGTTTCGAACATAGACATTATAAAATGCCTTTCGCTATAAGAAACAGTTTTTAGTCGAATAAACGTAACGTTCATTAGAACTTATGCCAAATTAAGATGTATTGAATTATGTTATATGGACTGTGGCTTAAGAAAAAAATAGTAATTACACTATTGTAGCTGATAGACTATAAAGACTAAAGCACAATGCCATAAACACGCATGGAATAAAACGATCAAAACGATTAAAACTTTGCTTAAAAATATTCTGGAATACGTCCCTAAAATACATGTTATAGAATACTGTATTAATTAATAGAAATTATATTGGCGAAATATACGAATATATACAAACCCCGTATTCATCAACCCTTTCATAGACGTAGGACGTAAACAATAAAGATTATCCTTGAAACTGTTCTATTATAAGATGTAAATGTGAATCTTACATGGTATTCGCCAACGAAACATTTAGTATTTTCATTTAGAGTAATTTGTTAATGACATTAGTACTCGCCTTTTTTGCGAACGCACAATTATTATATTTTAGTCTTAGTCTAGTTTTTAAGTCTAAAATTAGGTCGGTGAATACGGGAACAGGCGTTTTCAAGTTCAACGATGTCACTCGTATTAGACCACATACATGTGATTATTTGTCACGTATCGACGTGACTTATAGCATATGGTTCTCTTTTCTGGTTGGCAAAGGTCAGAATTGGCTACGAATGTTACTTCTTTATGTAAACACTGTAAATGCGACGTGATATTTTAAATCGTTTAGAACAAGAACATAAATTAATAAATTACTTAATCTGAATTTTTATATTGCATATTTAATAATTACACGGTTTTGAACTTTGTCGGTATTTCAAACATAGCTCGATTGTTAAACTATTCAGTGCGAGTGGGTTACGGCACTTTTTTATTCGGTTTTCTTGTCATTTGGACATGACATTAAATAGAGGCGTGAAGATCGAGGGGTAACAAACTGTGATATTGATGTAAAAGGAGACTGGCTCGAGCTGGTTCAGTATCTCATTTATGGATCGATGGATGGATTGCTGGATGGATAAAAGGAAAGAAGGAGGGAAGGAAGGAAGGAAGGAAGGAAGGAAGGAAGGAAGGAAGGAAGGAAGGAAGGAAGGAAGGAAGGAAGGAAGGAAGGAAGGAAGGAAGGAAGGAAGGAAGGAAGGAAGGAAGGAAGGAAGGAAGGAGGGAGGGAATGAAGGAAGGAAGGAAGGAAGGAAGGAAGGAAGGAAGGAAGGAAGGAAGGAAGGAAGGAAGGGAAGGGAAGGGAAGGGAAGGGAAGGGAAGGGAAGGGAAGGGAAGGGAAGGGAAGGGAAGGGAAGGAGAGGGGAGGGAAGGGAAGGGAAAGAAGGATGGATGGATGGATGGTATGTAATTAAGTGATTAAACAAATAACCGTGTAATTAACGAACGAAAAGTATTGACACGTTGAAAGGTCATTTTGTAAAATGTATTTAGGGCTCCAGCATATTTTTTTTAAATCTGCAAGCATGTTCCAATCAGATCAGTTCATCGTTAGTCTTATAAACGACAGACAATCATCAGATATTTTTTTATCCAGTCGTTAAGGCCACGTGAGCTTGATTGAGTTTTTCACTATTTTGCGGAGCTGTTTTTCCCCTGTACCGCCGCGTATGTAAATAAAATTATGTACGTGATTTGTCTCAGGTTGAGGTCTGTACCTGTGACAACACCGCTACTTGATGTTCGGTAAAGTATGAAGAATCATTATGTATCATTTGTTAAGATAAATTAAAACAAATACAAGAAACAGCAATATAATTAAAGGCCTCGTTTAAGGAATGTCTGGCCTCTCCATGGGGTATTCCTTAAAATCTCTTACCATTATCTCCAATATTTTCTCTCATTTAGCTGACTGAGCAATGGCTGAGTGCAGTTTCAATTGCAGCTGTGTATCGATCTCAGCTTATAAGGGTCACCACGCTGTGGCCGCACTGTGACGACAGCAGGGTGCCAATACACAGGAGTACAATACCCCAGATTTAGGGGGTGGGGGTCAAATAAAGAAGGATAAAAATAGGCCCTTTAACTAATTACATGTTTTAAAAGAAATCTGCGTTAAGGGTTTTGCTATGGAATTTAAAGGAACTATGTCTTCAAAAAGGGACCGAACGGGACAACTGCAGTACAATATCTGATTAATATTGACATAGAGTAAAACGGTTTATATTAATTAAGACGTGTATGTTTGGCCTTTTTCTTGTTTGTTCATTTGACGTTAGATTTGTGGGTGACTTTTACGGCCTACGTTAGATTTGTGGGTGACTTTTACGGCCATGGTATTTAGTTCTATTATAAATTGATCCATTTTTATACTATAAAACTGGCAATTATATACAATTTACAAAAACTCGTTAAATGTTCCGTCAAAATGAAGCTGACGCTTATTATTCTCTGGCAAACATTATTGGTATTTTTATCATTCGTTCTTTGCATATAATTAATATCCAGCTTACCTAGCAGACATTTATATGCATCATTGTATTCTTCTGCAATTAAAAGCTCAACATTTATTAAAAAATGACACTCGATTAATTACCGCAATTGCAATTTTCTGTTGTTATTGCCTAAGAAAGTACTTTTATTGATGTAGGTTGGGTTATAATTTAAAATATGAATGTACTTTGAACAGAAAAAATATTCATATATGCAAAATGGCAATGTTTTAATAAAAATGGTGTCGCTACTAAAATATATGGTTTTATTTATTGTGTGTGTTTTTGTTACTTAATATATGACTTGTTGTACATAATTAATTCACGTGTTTAATAAAGGTATATGTATGTATTATGTCGATTTATATGTAAACATGTTCATGTTACTTTTGACTCTGTTTGCTTAGTATCAATACTATATTTATAATAAATGATTTCGATAATGATGTTTATACCGGTGATAAACTCCCAAATGCTCTCATTTCAAGTCATTCGGTGTCCGATACATGAAATGTCCCGTGGACTCGTTTTCTGGAAATAAACATTTAAATCAGAGCCCGTTAAGATAAATTTATCTTTTCACTAACGAAAAATCGAAATATTTGATATTCAGCCTAAAAATCGAAATATTTGATATTGAGCCTACGTTAGACCACCGGGAATTCCCCGACTATTTACTGGTAAATAACCTTAACAGATGAGTCAGGCGATAGAAGTACTAGTCGCGACGCCCAAAATATATCTTGAAGGCAGAATCAATACTCAAACATTTAATAAGGAATAAAAAAACAAGCGCATAAATTTCATTTCTGTTTAATATACAAAAAGAAGATAAATGAAGAAAATACCGAGTTCATTCACAAGAATAACACAGACAAGGTCATTTAATATGACTGCATGTCTTTTGGGTTCTCATTGCACGTGCTGTTGTTGTTCCTTTGAATAATCTCGTCATATCCTGCTCAATGACATGATGACGTAATAAATAACGGGATGGGCACGTGGAGTCACGCGTTGAATGACGTCACGTTAATTAATTAAGCATGCTTCCAAAGCAGGCGATGCTGGGAAGGTTGAGCATCTGGCAGAGGTAGTAGTCACGCATTTGGTCTCCTGCAACGATAACAACATCTGTTGTGTTAGTGTCAAAGATTTTAGGCGACTTATGAACAATTTGTTATCTGTCATATCAAACAAATCTATTAGAGTCGCACTGGTGTAACGGATATGTTGTTCGCCATGCGACTGGAAGGTCAAAGCATCTTTGGCTCGTTAAAATGTACA
This sequence comes from Congeria kusceri, assembly GCA_027627225.1. NCBI lineage: Eukaryota > Metazoa > Mollusca > Bivalvia > Myida > Dreissenidae > Congeria > Congeria kusceri. The sequence goes on from CM051033.1 coordinate 64,328,009, forward strand.
TAACACTTGAAAGTGTTTTTTTTTTTTACATATGTAAATGTTTGTAAAAGACATTTCCAAAAAACATGTAAAAACCTAGCTATAACAATGGCTAGACACATTGTTAATCGAACCTCGTCGTAAGGTCGATTAATGGTTCACCTATTTGAAAACTACTTAACGTAACACACACGTTACCCTATTTGACAGGATAATGACAAATACATTATTTTTAATCGCAAGGAGGTTGAAAGCTGACATATATGAGCACTGAGGTCAGTTTGGAAAATGATTGGTGTGATCAGTCACTTCTCGATCATTATTTAAAAACAAAGCCCCTGATTTCGCTCAAGAAATTAGAAATTGAACAATCTGGTAGAATACGTAATGTTTGTACTCTTATGGTAACCTTTTAACGACGTCCTTGTTGATGACATGTAGCTTTAAATGGAGGACACACTTAGGCACACGTTTGAGGAAATATCTACAGACGTCAGTTAACCGTCAGTTATTAGCGTATGCGTTCATGGAACATGTGTACACGGCAAACGATGTTTGTTTTAGTAGAAGAATGTTTTCATGAACAGAACTTGGCGTGTTCGAAAAAAATGATTGGTGTGATCAGTCACTTCTCGATCATTATTTAAAAACAAAGCCCCTGATTTCGCTCAAGAAATTAGAAATTGAACAATCTGGTAGAATACGTAATGTTTGTACTCTTATGGTAACCTTTTAACGACGTCCTTGTTGATGACATGTAGCTTTAAATGGAGGACACACTTAGGCACACGTTTGAGGAAATATCTACAGACGTCAGTTAACCGTCAGTTATTCGCGTATGCGTTCATGGAACATGTGTACACGGAAAACGATGTTTGTTTTAGTAGAAGAATGTTTTCATGAACAGAACTTGGCGTGTTCGAAAAAAAAAAAACTACATTTACCGGAATCACTTTTTTGTGATAGACATACAAAATATATTTGTAGCAGTAAATAGCGTGATTTATGATCTTTGGAACTGTCGACACATTTGAATACGTAAAGTTAACATCACGTGCAAACATGTCACGTCATTTTCTGTAAGAAATTGACATGCAAAACTATGGAGAGCGGTAAATCATTACAGCGACCAAATATAGAGATCACTTCATTCACTCAAACGTGCTTATTTCAAAAGGACTATACTATTTATATTGTAATGTATGACTACAATTTTGTGATAAAAGTCCTTACATAATGCAGCCTGAGGCGCGGATAAACCCCGAAACAACAACAACAATTTCGTGATAACATTGGTATTGGTACTTTCCTAGAATCCTATAATTATCTTAATTCTTAAAAATGGTGATGCGTTAGTAGAAAATGAGAATAATAGTCCGATGTAGTAATTCTAAGAAGCTTGTATCGAAGTATATAGACATTGTAAAAAATAAATAAAATATAAAAACACATTGTATGGTGATGCGTTAGTAGAAAATGACAATAATAGTCCGATGTAGTAATTCTAAGAAGCTTGTATCGAAGTATATAGGCATTGTAAAAAATAAATAAAATATAAAAACACATTGAATGTGTGAAAATAGCGACTTGCTAAATGTGTTTATTTCGATTTTGGCTTAGTTTATATCGATTAAACTGGACTTTGATAACGTCATAGTATCTACCAATAATTAAGCTTACCCATGCAAATACTAATACCCGTCATAGTATGTACCATAATTAACCTCACCCATGGAAAACCTAATACCCGTCATAGTATTTACCAATAATTAAGCTTACCCAAGGAAGACCTAATATCCGTCATAATATATACCAATAATTAAGATTATCCATGGAAAGCCTAAAACCCGTCATAGTATCTACCAATAATTAAGCTTACCCATGGAAAACCTAATATCAGTCATAGTATATATCAATAATTAAGCATACAAATGGAAAGCCAAATAGCCGTCATATTATCTATCAATAATTAAGCTTACCCATGGAAAGCCTAATACCCATTATTGTATCTACCACTAATTAAGATTACCCATGGAAAACCTAATATCAGTCATATTATCTACCAATAAATATGCTTACCCATGGAAAACCTAATATCAGTCATATTATCTACCAATAAATATGCTTACCCATGGAAAACCTAATATCAGTCATATTATCTACCAATAAATATGCTTACCCATGGAAAACCTAATATCAGTCATATTATCTATCAATAATTAAGCATACAAATGGAAAGCCGAATACCCCTCATATTATCTATCAATAATTCAGCTTACTCAAAGAAAGCTTAATACCCATCAGAGTATCTATCAATAATTTAGCCTAGTACCCGTCATATTATCTACCAATGATAAAGGATGTCACACAGATTTATAAGCTCACCCATGGTGCCGGTAAGGGCGCCGAATGACATGAGGTCCATGCCGCCTCCCTGTGCGAGCGCCTGAGCGGCTCCTGGTACGCCGCGCGCCTGGCCGGCGGAAGCCGGGGACTCCGTCTGTCCGTACGCGACGACGGCTAGGCAGGCGACCAGTAAAACAACGGCGAACTAGAACAAGAGCATACATTAATTAACTAGAAATGAGTACAGCTTATTGAACAGGTATTTAGTCAGTAAGGCAGTAAATCTTCATTTTATTAAAAATTGTTTCTGAAAAACAACAAGTTAAACAAACATATCAAAATTATAAGGTTGCATTCCTTAATTGTCTTATTCGTTACAATGATGCCGGGTTTTAGCCTTATTGACTGTTAATTTTTTGAGCAACTGGATAAAGAGCTGAACAAATTACTACAGAAACATTTACAATAAAAACAATACAATATACACGATATCCGATCTTTCTTAATCGCTTAAAAAGACTTAACCAGCTCAAACAGGCTAAAAAGAAAAAAATCAAATTTGAACTGCGAGGAATTTACAAAACCTTATCGATTAAAAGCTAAATATAGAAACACATGTTGTAACGCTACAATCAATCAATGTTATGAAATATGCATTTTATAGTCTCTTGTAATTCTGCATAAAATGGTCATATATAGGTTTTATTTGTTTGTAAATATGGCGTTTATGCAAATTAGGCGTAATTTTCCCGACAGTTCATACACCGATGAAATGCAGCTAACTACTATGCAATTCTTTAAAATAAATAACGATTTGGAGTTCTGATGCGTATGAATTAAAACACGAGGGCGTGAGTCCGAGTGGTTTAATATACCGCATTAGAACGACAAATCGGTGTTTATTAGCCGATTAACAACGATAATGCGAACATTAGTTGGATTCTAACATGACCTGACAACATTTTCGACAATTACAATGCGAACTATATTGTACAGTTTAAAAACTATTTTTTTCGATTTGTTTATCGGTTGGTAAATTTTGTTCTTTGTCTATAGAAACCTCTGCGCGTGTCACGTTAGAATTGTCTGTATATAAATACACAACGTAGCTCACTCGACATATTATTATGTAACGGTAGTCAATTAACTTGAAAATTTTAAAAATTACAACATTAAGCCGGTCTCCCTTCTTTCATTGTGTAAAACTTGGGAACCATTACATGGCTGGTCCCCGAATTCGACATAGAACATGCAGCCGGGCCTGGAAATACTTACTTGAAATTTTAACCACTCAATCAACTTCCGTTACGATAGAAATGAGCACTCTTGTGTTTATATATTTAAGATGGAGGCTATGAATATATTAATATGATATATTAATTTGCTAAACAACCAAGCGCCTATGAAATAAACAAGTTCGCTTGTTCACAATGTTAAGCACACATATAAAAAAGAACTTACCTTCATTTTCTCTGTAAGGTCGAGGTGGTCTTCAAAAAACACTGGACAGAAGGTTTGTGCTCATTGTTACTTTTAGCGTGCTTATATACCATACTCCCAGACGGCAATAACTTTCAAACATAACAAGGTCCAGTCAAACTGTCCTGTGTTTATTGACCAATTGACGTGTTTGGATGTTGAAATCGTGTATTTCTTAATTAGGGGAAGACAATTCACTTATTTATCCGACCCGGCTGTTGACAGGACAGACCGACTGACCAAGATGACCATTAGTCAAATGCAACTGCAAGTTTTAAGAAATGAGGCGTGTCGTGGGAAACCCGGGTTTAAAGGTACTAAGTCAACGAAAAATTGGCTTCCTATTGCACTAGAAATGATATTATATGAAATAAATGCGCTTAACTATAACATGTGCATTAAATTTATAAAATTAATACAATACACACTAAGATATTTGATAAAAACAAAATAGCAAAAACAAATCTGAACAATTAAAACCTCAAACGTGAATCGAACTCACGACTTAGGAGTGATACGAAGAACTGACAGGCCAATCCAGGGCGGCACTTGTCTCCTACAGTGGATTTATGTTTAAAAGAGACTACCTTGAAACAAAAAAAAAAACGTAAAAGCGGAAAGTGCCGTCCTGGATTGGCCTTAGCGGACTGCAGATGCATTACGCCCGGTTTTCTCACGACATGCCTCAATAATATTTAAATTATATATTTTTCTTTACATAATATTTGTTTTTGGTTAGTCCAATTGCTTTAGTTTATGCAGTTAAGACATTAAATGACATTTTTCAAATATACGAAAATCTGTGAACATGTCCCTTAAAAGGGTTAAAAGATACAAAATTCTTCAAAATCAAAACGCAAAAACAAATTAGTGTATAATGAGAATCAAATATAGTTTTTAAAAACGTTCATGATGAAGCACATAAATTCAATATAAAATAACGGATATTCAAACATTGAGTCGCTGCTTAGCATCTCGTACATAATGACGTTATTTTTTTTTTTTTTTTTTTTTTTTTTCTACAAGCATATACAGTGACTACATAAATTTATTAAAGACGGCACATAACATAATACAGATGGTACATATTATAATAAAGATGTCACATAATATAAAACGATGGCACACACTATGTGAATGACGTTACATAATACAATTGGGGGTTTAGACATCAGACAATGCCATACGTGTGTATGCAGGCTTGATCGTTATATTGGGTGTATTCGGCCGCGTATGGTGCTGATACTTTAAATGTATAGGATAAATGAATAGAAATTCACAATTAAGTCGCTGCCCTAAATCGTATGTGTATGTGATAATGATCATTTTATATACTAATTTTATCATCGTCTTTGATGCTACAAGTACATACAAAGACTTCGCAACTTTAACACAATCCCGTTGTTGTGGTCAAGAAAGATGGACAGAGGTGTTGGTGGACATTGGGTGGCCGAAACAAGGTCAACTGTCTTACAACTCATGGTTGTGGTTTATGGGTTTGTGACATGATCTTTTGAAATTCAAATGTTTATAACGTGCCCAGGCCGTCAACAATATTTATTTCAAAATAAATCGTGATTCTGTAGACAGGCGACGTGTTTGTTTGTTTACAACGGCGGTCACGTTTTAGTTGTTACATTTGGACGCCAAAATTTATCTGAAAGACACAATACTTGTGGGGGTTTTTGACAAAAAGTGCTTAATAGTTGTTTATTAATAAGGTCTACATGCATCCAGGTAGGATGCTAATTGACAGTACTACTTTTTAAATATAAGTTTTGTTATGTTTTCCAGTGAGTTAAATGGAAATATCAGTGAAATAAAATGTGTAATTCACTGTTTGAAACAGTGAAAATGATCACTTCGGTTATTTTCACCGTTTCACACTGGTTCCCGATTTAAAACAGTAAATAAAGCGGAGCGTCAACGATGCCGGGCTCAAAATTGTGACGTCATGACGTTATAATTTCCGCGATTTTTTTTTCAAATTAAACGCATTTAGATAAAATGTAACAACACGGCGTAAAAAGCATCAAATAAAAAGACAATTTGGTTGTTTCGGTAGAATATCGATTTTTGATTCACTCGTGATCATAGCAAATATACATTTTCACTCGTGGCTGCGCAATTCAGGAAAATAGAAAAATCTATGATCACTCGGGCATTAAAACCGAAACAAACAAGTATCCTCTATGTCACTAAATCATGTTCTAAAACAGAAATGCGTTCATGTTGTCAATATTTACTTCACTTTAACGTCAAGTGAAGAATTTTCTCGTTCGATAAAGTTAATTTTTACTTAATTTATTATGCCAATAAATTGGTTTCATTGTGATATCAAGTATATGTATGATGCACATTAATTACCGTACGAAGTCGTGTGGTTAGAACATTTGCGTCAGTACAAACAATGCAAAAACGTTTGATTGTTCAAAATAGACTAATGAATTAATTAATACTTTTCTGGGGGAATTCTTGTGGCCTGTGTATGCATACAGTACTCCACACGACTAGGGAAGGCTGAAGTCAATTGTGGCTGGACAATTTTACAACTGACAACCGAATTAAGTCAGCAACGCGCATCTTATTTGCGAAAACCTCAGTTGTGAAATCGTAACGAGCGCATGCATTCAAAGGCAAGGGCACATTTTACAATAAAACTGGGCGTTAACGTCTTCTAATGTTTGTGCATTTTTCAATAGTAATTAATCACGTGTTGTTTTTTTTGTTATATAATAAATATTTCTTCTTGACACGTGTTTGTAGTATTTCTGTATATTTGTACAAGAATCAAGAACCAAGATTCACGTGTTCTATCAAGGTGAATGAGCGGCGTTTTCAGATCTTTTCCGCGTTTGAAGGCGTTCTTTCAGTACTGTAGACTTTTAAATCGAAGAGTATTTAGTACTGTACATTTTGTGTTTTCTTGCCTTTTTATTTATTGTTAGTCTTTAAAAAGGAGTGACGTCAGTTTGGCTTCCATTTCGATATTAAAATGTGCAGTTTTGTTCATGAAGTTTTTTGTGTGTGTATATGAGGCGTGTCGTGGAAAACCCGGGCTTAATGCATGTGCGTTAATTGTCGTCCCGATTTAGCCTGTGCAGTCCGCACAGGCTAATCCAGGACGGCACTTTCCCTCTCCGGTGGATTTATGTTTAGAAAATACTTCATTGAAACAGAAAATACAATACAAGCGGAAAGTGTCGTTCCGGAACATCCTGTGCGGACTGCACAGGCTGATACGGGACGACACTTTACGCACATGCATTAAGCCCGATTTTCCCACGTCACGCCTCATATATTGTCTTAATTTACTAAGGATGTTTATGATTATCTCTTTGTAAACATTTTTTTTCTGATGCGAAGTTTGCCAATTTATTCATGGTATCAAAGACGCGGCATTTATTGTTTGTGGATCTGAAACAATTTTAAGACAGAATCAAAAAGTGAAAAACCGACTAAGATAATTAATGGCTTTTAGAAATCAACGGACGTGTCTTCTTCGGTGTTTTGTTAAAACAGGCCCAGATTTATCCAAACATTCATCGAGTTATATGCTACATAAAAGTTGTATGTCGTACTTTTCAAACTCTAACAAAAGCTCAAGCGGACCACACTGTCCGGTTTCAACAGCCCACAGGGGTTTGCAATGTCTGCGTCAATCCAGGACGGTATTAATTAGCACGTCTGTGTTGCTTTTGACATGCTTTTGACATGTTGACAGCTAACTAATTAGGTCATCCAAATGTCATGCTTTTCAATATTTCGTGACTTACCTATCAAATACTAAGTTGGACTGTCCTTTATTTCTTAATTTTTATTTTCTTCTTTATGTAAAATGTATACGCATTTGTCATAATAGGCAATTATAATTAAACCATAGTCTAAAACTATTAAATAACCTACATGTAACATCAGGGAGAAAAATAAAATGCTATATATATAATATTTACTAATTCTTCGACTTAGATTGACATAGCATGGTATACTCATAGATTAGAATCGATTGTAATTTTTTACTGTACATTTGTATATCTGTGTGGGATAAATTGCTCATAAAAGTTTCGTTTTAAATTGCACTTAGTGGTGAAAATATTATCATCGGAAGATACACTTTTGTTCGTACAATCATTATTATTGTAAGATTGTGTATGTTCCTTTAAGTTAGCACCTTTATGCTATATAAATGTATAATTCAGAAATGTATTATAATTAATTTCTCTTTACAAGATTCAAAATATGAGGCATGTCGTTGGAAAACCGGGCTTAATGCATGTGCGTAAAGTGTCGTCTCGTATCAGCCTGTGCGGACTACACAGGCTGATCTGGGACGACATTTTCCGCTTTTATGGTATTTTCTGTTTCAATAAAGTCTCTACTAAACATAAATCCACTGGAGGCGGAAAGTGTCGTCCCGGATTAGCCTGTGCGGACTGCATAGGTTGATGCAGGACGACACTAAACGCACATGCATTAAGCCCGATTTTCCAACGACACGCCTAATTTGTATTTATTTAATTAAACACATGCATGTATTTCCAACGAATTAATAAAATTATCTTTACATGACGACTCATAGCATATAGAGATGTTTACAAAGTCTACTATCAATGCGCATGCCCAAAGGAGGGACTTGTACAGCTATCGCGAAAAAATCCTTATATGAGACATGTCGTGGGAAACCTGGGCTTAATGCATGTGCGCAAAGTGTCGTCCCGGATCAGCTTGTGCAATCCGCACAGGCTAATCCAGGACGACACTTTCCGCTTTTATGGTATTTTCTGTTTCCAGGAAGTCTCTTCTAAACATAATTCCACCTTAGGCGGAAAGTGTCGTCCCGGATTAGCCTGTGCGGACTGTACTAATACCGTGTAATACCGCGGGTAATTCTGTGCCCGGTACCGTGTAGCAAATTCCCAGTCCTGTTGGTAGCAATGTTAAGTAAATAATAAAATCGCGTACCAATTATTTCTTGAGTGATTTGGAAACCAGACAGTTTAAAACGTTCGTCTTTAAAATAAAAACCCAACTCATTACAATAACATAACCCACGCATAACCTAACTGATGTAAAAAGACACAAAGAAAAGGTTACGAGCGAAGACAAGTTCAAGGCCTTACAAACTTTATTGAAGTTAACAAAGTAACAACAGATGACATAAATTGCAAATATAATGGATTTAAAATATCGCATGCATGCATTCGTTAAAGGAACTCGCATGCATGCATTCGTTAAAGGGACTTGTTGACATATTTTTTCCCTTTTTACAAAATATGCAATTAAATTTCTTAATTGGAAACACAAGAGCATCTGAATAAATATACTCCAGTATTATAACAAGAGAAGCATCAAAAAGAAAACAGCATGTGCCGCCACTGGGGATCTTTGACCTCCGGGTCAATAGTTTGACCATTGACCCACTCGGCCATTCTGACCATTGACCCACTCGGCCATTCTGACCATTGATCCACTCGGCCATTCTGACCATTGACCCACTCGGCCATTCTGACCATTGACCCACTCGGCAATTCTGATTTATATCATTGTCCTCGAAACTTTTACTCATGTAAATAATTCAAGTGTTTTCGATAATTTCAACGAAAACAACAGACGTACTCCAAAATATACAGTCGTCTTGCGTTACATTAATCTGTAAATATAACGATGCACTTATGATATACAGGGGAGAACTAAAAGTATCATAATACTTTTTCACACTGTTGATAACTGTGTCACGATTTTCTGACGATACTTTATCACCTTTCAGAGAAATCTGAATACCAATTATTTTATCACGATTTCTGGAAACGAATTGCAACAAAAGCACGCGTAAATTTAATCTACAGCTGGGAAGATCACTCTCAGGAGAGCAGCTGAAGAGATCACTGTGAGGAGAGTAGGTGGGGAGAACGATGTAAGGACAGTAGCAGAGGAGATCACTGTAAGGAGAGTAGCAGAGGAAATCACTGTAAGGAGAGTAGCAGGGGGATCACTGTCAGCAGAGTAGCAGGAGAGATTATGGTGAGGAGAGAAGTACGGGAGATCACTGTGAAGAGAGTAGGAGAGGAGATCACTATCAGGATAGTAGCAGGGGGATCACTGGATTACGGTGAGGAGAATAGCAGGTTGATCACGGTCAGAAGAGTAGCAGGAGAGGTTACGGTTAGGGGATTAGCAGGAGATATAACGGTGAGGAGAGTAGCAGTGGGATTAATGCGAAGAGAGCAGCAGGGGAGATCACTGTAGGAAGAGTAGCGGGGAAGATCTCTGTGGGGAGTGTAGCAGTCGAGATCACTGTTCGGTGAGTAGCAATGGAGATCACTGTGAGGAGTGTAGCAAGGGGAGATCACTGCGAGGAGAGTAGTGTTGGAGATCACTATGAGGAGAGTAGCAATGGTGATCACTGTAAGGAGAGTAGCAGGGGTTTTCAATGCGAGGAGAGTAGCGTTGGAGATCACTGTGAGGAGAGTAGCAATGGTGATCACTGTAAGGAGAAAAGCAGGGGAGATCACTGTGAGGAAAGTAGCATGAGAGATCACTGTGAGGAAAGTAGCATGAGAGATCACTGTGAAGAAAGTAGCATGAGAGATCACTGTGAGGAGAGTAGTAGGGAGATCACTGTGAGGATCTTACCAGGGGAGATCCCTAGTGTAGCGGGGGGAGATTACTGGGAGGAGTGTAGCAGGGGAGATCACTGTGAGCAGTGTAGCAGGGGAGATCACTATGAGGAGTGTTGCAGGAGAGATCACTGTGAGGAGAGTAGTAGGGGAGATTACTGTGAGGATTCTAGCGGTGGAGATCACTGTGAGAAGGGTAGAAGGAGAGATTACTGTGAGGAGTGTGGCAGGGGAGATCACTGTGAGGAGTGCAGCAGGGGAGATCACTGTGAGGAGTGTAGCAGGGGAGATCACTGTGAGGGGAGTAGTAGGGCAGATTACTGTGAGGAGAGTAGCAGGGGAGTCACTGTGAGGAGTGTAGCGGGAGAGATCACTGTGAGCAGAGTAGCAGGGGAGATAACTGTGAGGAGAGTAGCATGCGATATCACTGTGAAGAGAGTAGCAGGAGAGATCACTGTGAGGAGAGTACCAGGGGAGATCACTGTGAGGAGTGTAGCAAGGGAGATCACTGTGAGGAGTGAAGCAGGGGAGATCACTGTTAGGAGTGTAGCAGGGGAGATCACTGTGAGGAGGGTAGCTGGAGAGATCACTGTGAGGAGAGTAGCAGGGGAGATCACTGTGAGGAGTGTAGCAGGGAGATCACTGTGAGGAGTGAGGCAGAGGAGATCACTGTGAGGAGAGTTGCAGGGAGATCACTGTGAGGAGAGTAGCAGGAGAGCTTACGGTGAGGAGAGTAGCATGGGAGATCACTCTGAGCGGAAAATATTGTTGGCGAAGTAGCAGCAACGGGCTTGTGTCGTACATGTCTGAAACTAAAATCTAACAGGTACATGTATTGTTAACATATACAGTAACTGGATATTTTTATACTACAGGAATGGTATATTAACCAACTTTCCTTACCCACTTTTGGAAGTTTATTTATGATACGTCAGTTCGCAGAATACAAAGAAGGATATTTGCATAACATACAAGTTTATTACGACAATTAGGTAAACTTGTCGACATATAAGGCGGTTATAATAAGATAAATGGTTTCTTTCGTGACAAATAACGAAGATGGTTTATATTACTTCAGAACTAGTTACATATATCAAATACTTTTAGTGTGGTGAAATATGCTTCGTATGACATTAATTAGTAGTTACTCTGAATTGCATCACCTAGTTTCACATTCACTACGCACGCAGGGTTTGAAGCATTCTAAGGGCGCTAAAATAAAAGACAAAAACTTTAATATATAATAAAATAATCCATTGTGAATGAAATTCGTGTAAAAAAATTAAAATAAATGATTTAAATAATAGTTACATTTTAATTTATATTTTATTATAATACTATTTTATCAACACGCTGAATCTTATATGGACGAATCAGATTTAATCGTCTTCAAACTAGACCGACAAGAAAATCTGATGAAAGTGTACAAGAAGAGAGCTGTTGAGTTGATACACAGCATTATTGATTCTACAATTAAGTATTTATAATTTGGTATTATGAAACTTTTTACTTAAGTCAAACATTTAACTGTATACTCAATATACTATTAATAATCAATATAGCTAAAATAATATGACTGTGTCTTTAAATTCGAAATAATACAATGATATAACTTAGATAAAGTGGAAACGTGTTATAATTATATGCAGAATGCAAAAAATGCAATACAACTGTACAAAATAGGGTCCATTTTTGCATGCAAATAAAGCCATTTTTTTTCACTATATCAAATATATGTCTTCTTTATTTTGACTTTATATTCACAATAGTTATACTGAATAAAGTTGCTAATTATTATATTATTAATCCTTAACTTTATTGTACATGTACTTATAGATGGGTATTAAAATTAGAAAAATCTTTTAGTCGTTTTATACAACGTACGAGCGGTCACTTTTAACAATCAGGGCTAATGAATCACGATGCAGATATTTGACATACAAAAAACAAACAAACAGGATCTTGCAATGCATTTGATGCATCACATGCACACAACAACAACATCTTTGGATGCTTTCAATGCACGACATGCGTTGAAGCTGTCATTTCACTTCTTGTGAACAAGGATTGTAAATGTGTTTATAATTCAAGATGCGCTGGCGACCTTGTGGGGACCTGTTGTACGTCGGATATGTCAATGCAGATGATGTATCTTGCGTTATCTGACGTTGGGTAACATATAAAGTAACTATTTATGCAAAAAGAACACATGAAAGAGACCCATGAATTCGCCTGTAACTTTACTATCAATAACTCAAATATTACTATACTAATACTATTTTTTATTACAAAACTTTCTTACGAAAACTTTCTTAAATCTTTACAATTTTTTGTAACATTTTTTTATTTATAAACGGATAGTGTTACTGCCCCACCAATATCACAAGATCCTCCTCTACCATAAGCACACATATCAATCAGGAATCTCATTTTCTTTAAACAACATTTAAGTATTTAAGAATTATTAAAGTACATTTTGTTAATTTCTAATGTAGAACATGCTAGAGAGACAGTCGTAATTGTCGTGTAACCTTTACGAAGATAAACTAAATTGTATGTTTTTGAGGTTCATGAACGTGCATTATTTACGGTGTTTACCATTCTGACTCTGACAGTTAAATATGTAACATGTCATATTTCCTTGTATGCGATGCGGTATGGACATAATTTGAAAACTAATTCGCATGGTCTTGACGACGACATTTATTTTGATGAAGTGAGATTGCTCCGCCTTCTTATTCTCTAACGCTTGTATGTGAATGTGAATATTGCTTTTGTTGTTGCTGCTGCTGCCGCTGTTGCTGCTGCTTCAACTACTACTAGAACTACTACTGCTACTGCTACTGCTGCTGCTGCTGTTGCTGCTGCTTCTACTACTACTAGACTACTACTACCACTACTACTTATACTACTACTACTACTACTACTACTAGTACTACTACTACTACTACTACAACTGCTACTATTACTACTACTACTGCTACTACTACTACTACTACTACTACTACTACTACTACTACTACTACTACTACTACTACTACTTCTACTACTACTACTACTACTACTACTACTACTTCTGCAACTGCTACTGCTACTGCTACTACTACTCCTACTACTACTAGTACTGCTAATATTACTAGTACTGCAACTGCTGTTGCTGCTGTGTCTGCAGCTGCTGCTGCTGCTACTACTACTACTACTACTACTACTACTACTACTACTACTACTACTACTACTACTACTGCTACTGCTACTGCTGCTACTGGTGCTGCTGCTGCTGCTGCTACTGTATTACAATTCGGATTCGTTCTAAATTAAACAATAACAAAAACACCACATGTCTTGGCATAGGTTTTCAACTTTTCCTAAATAGAACACAGGATGTTTTCGAGATCTTGCAAGCGTACGAAGTTCGCTGTACAAAAGATTGTTTTGCCGTAGTTTTTCGCCAAGTGTGACAACGAGGCGTAATACGAATACAACTCACATTAATTACATTTCTAATTTGTTTTACTGTTGTGAAACAATGGTGTACACCTGCAGATGACAACAGCACAAAACACAAAGCAACATTTTATTATTCAGTTCGTTATGGTATTCCAATATTGTAATGCAAGTAAGGAAGTTCGTGTAAATAATCTGTGAAGTACACACATTTATATATTGGGGAAATATACAGTCGAAACGCGATACTACGAATAGTCAAGGGAGACACTGATTTATTCGTGGTATCGAGTCTTTCAAAAAAAAACGGTAGTAACGTATTTACTATTACACGTTGTTTTAATTGGCGTCATGTCGTAGCGTTTACAAACATTAAGACACTTGTTCAAGTATCTTACGGAGTGGGAGAAAGAAAGACGAGAAAGACAAGAGGATGAGAAAAGCCAGTGTGAAGGCAGTGTGAGCGGGGAGTTAGAGAGATTAAGGAGGAGGAAGATACGCCAAGCGAAATGAAGGGTGATAGAGAAGGAGAAAAAAGAGAGAGTGAGTGTGTTTCGTAGTTAATGAGGTAACGTGAGCGTATTTCGTAGGCTATGAGGTTATGTGAGTATATTTCGTAGGTGTTGAGGTCCTGAGAGTGTATTTCGTGGTTTATGCAGTCCTGTTATTTCTTGGTTAATGAGGTCCTGTGTATGAGGTCGTGTGTTGTATTTTGTAGTATTTTTATTGTCAATAACATTTTCTTTAATGAAAAATATATATTTATACCGTAACCCAGATTTTGAAACACCTGTCGGTTATCTTAAATTATGACTCTCCAAAGACGTTACTTAAATGTGCGTTCGAGCCCCAGTCCGGCCACATAACTGGTGTTGGTATTGGTCATGAAATTATTTTTACCGCCATTCTCCCCCTACCTCTGGTTCAAGTAGGGCAGTTACTGGCATAGGTATGTGCAAGGTGTGTAAAGTTGGCTGTTAGATGTTAGATTTGAACCAGCTGTTCAAACTAGAATGCATAGCTATGCATCAGGTGTTCGTCAGATGTTCAAAGGCAAAATAATAGCTATACACCAGGTGTTCGCTAAGTATTCAAATCATAATGTATAGCTATGCACCAGGTGTTCGGCAGATGTTCAAATGCAAAAGTGTAGCTATGCACAGGTGTTCGCCAGATGTTCAAAGGCGAAAGTATAGCTATACACCAGGTGTTTACTAGGTATTCTTATCAGAATGTATAGCTATGCACCAGGTGTTCAGATGTTCAAAGGCAAATGAATAGCTATGAATCAGGTGTTTGTCAGATGTTCAAAGACACAAGTATAGCTATGCACCAGATGTTCGTCAGTTGATCAAAGGCAGAAGAATAGTTATACATCAGTTGTTCACTAGGTATTCAAATCAGAATGTATAGCTGTGCACTAGGTGTTCGCCAGATGTCCAAAGGCGAAAGTATAGCTATTCACCAGGTGTTTATTAGGTATTCTTATCAGAATGTATAGCTATGCACCAGGTGTTCGTCAGATGTTCAAAGGTAAATGAATAGCTATGAATCAGGTGTTCGTCAGATGTTCAAAGGCAAATGTATAGCTATACACCAGGTGTTTACTATGTATTCTTATCAGAATGTATAGCTATGCACCAGGTGTTCGTCAGATGTTCAAAGGCAAATGTATACCTATGCACAAGGTTTACGTCAGATGTTCAAAGTCAGAAGTCTAGCTATATTATAGGTGTTCACTAGGTATTCAATTCAGAATGTATAGCTATGCACCAGGTGTTGGCAAGATGTTCAAAGGCAAATGTACATCTATACACCAGGTGATAAATAGGTATTCACATCAGAATGCACAGCTATGCATCAGGTGTTCGTCAGATGTTCAATTGCAAAAGTATAGCTATGAATCAGGTATTTGTCAGATGTTCAAAGGCACAAGTATAGCTATGCACCAGATGTTCGTCAGATGTTCAAAGGCAGAAGAATAGCTATACACCAGTTGTTCACTACGTATTCAAATCGGAATGTATAGCTGTGCACTAGGTGTTCGTTAGATGTTCAAATGCAACGTATAGCTATACAACAGGTATTAGCATCTGAATGTATAGCTATGCTCAGGTGTTCGTCAAATGTTCAAAGGCAAAAGTATAGCTATGCATTGGGTGTTCGTAATATGTTCATAGGCAAATGTATAGCTATACACCAGGTCTTTACTAGGTATTCACATCTGAATGTATAGCTATGCACCAGGTTTTCGTCAGATGTTCAAAGGTAAATGAATAGCTATGCATCCGGTGTTCGTCAGATGTTCAAAGGCAAATGTATAGCTATATACCAGGTGTTTACTAGGTATTCTTATCAGAATGTATAGCTATGCATCAGGTGTTCATCAGATGTTCAAAGGCAAAAGTATAGCTATGCACCAGGTGTTCGTCAGATGTTCAAAGGCAGAAGTATAGCTATATACCAGATGTTCACTAGGTATTTAAATCAGAATGTATAGCTGTGCACCAGGCGTTCGCCATATGTTCAAAGGCAAATGTATAGGTATTCACCAGGTGTTTACTATGTATTCACATCAGAATGTATAGCTATGTACCAGGTGTTCGTCAGATGTTCAAAGGCAAAAGTAAAGCTATGAATCAGGTGTTTGTTACATGTTCAAAGGCACAAGTATAGCTATGCACCAGATGTTCGGCAGATGTTCAAAGGCAGAAAAATAGCTATGCATCAGATGTTCGGCAGATGTTAAAAGTAGCATGTAAAGATATGCATTAAGTTTTCGCTATAAATTCAAATGCGAAGGACAGCTATGCACAAGGTGTTCGACATGTGTTTAAATTCAAAATTAAGCTCCACACCAGGTGTTCGTCAGACGTTTCAATCAGATTACATACTTATTCATCGCTGACGAGGTGTCCACTAGATGTTCAATACCAGAATGTATGGCTATTTACCAGGTGTTTGCTAGATTATCAAAAGCAGAAATAGGGCTATTTTCCAGGTGTTCGCTAAATGTTCAAAGGCAGAAGTATAGCTATTCACCTGGTGTTCGCTAGATGTTCAAACGAGAATGTATAGCCATGCACCAGGTGTTCGCCAGATGTTAAACTGCAAAAGTATAGCTACACACCAGGTGTTCGTCAGATGTTTAAAGCAAAATGCATAGCTATGCATCAGGTGTTCGTCACAATTTCAAAGGATAACTCTAGCTATGCACCAGGTGTTTGTCATATCTTCACTTCAAGATAACTACCCACCAAGTATCCTCAACATCTTTTAAACGATAATATATAGCTACGCACCAGGTGTTAGCTAGATGTTTTATTAGGAAAAGATAGGTATGCGTTACGTTTTCGACAGTTGTTAATATGTGAAAGTACAGCTGCACACCAGATGTTCGCTAGATGTTCAAACTTAGAAACGGTCATGAATAATTTAACGAGATTGCTGCTTAACCTGTGTTATAAAACCACCGGCTGGACTCAGGCCAGCGTGCATCAGCGGGAATAAATGACCCTGTTGAGTATTTCTCTAGTGTGTATGTAAAATGCGAACGCACAGCTATGCACTAGCTGTTCGTCAGATGTAAAAATGCAGAAGTATAGTTTACTCTAGGTGTTAACTAGACTTTCAAAACAGAATGAATAGCTATGCACTAGGTGTTCGTCAGATCATATGTTTAAATGCAGAAATATAGCTAGACTTTCAAACAGAATGAATAGCACTAGCCTGATCTTCACTTCAAAATAAAAACAGCTATACACCAGGTATTAGCCAAATGTTCTAAACCGTAATATGTAGCTTCGCACCATGTGTTCGCTAGATGTTCATATCAGTAATGGGCATCTACATATTATATATTATGAAATCACCGACGGGGATCAGACTTGTGTGAACCAGTGGGAATACAAAAACTGAGTATTTCTTTTGTTTAGATGTAAAATTCGAAAACACAGCTATATATGAACTAGTTGTTTGTCAGATGTTAAGATGCAATACATTATGCGTTCACAGGAAGTTCAAAACATAATATAATATCGTAATATGTGCAATATATATAAATACAGAATATAATAATAATATGAATCATTATATATTATATAATTAAATCTATATTATATAAAATAATGTATACTTAATACTCGTATATTTGTTAAGTCGATTATATTAATGAAACATAATAATTTAAAAAGTAATACAATAAAATAAAATATATAGTATAATATTATACCTGTGTATAATATTTAGTATTATTATTTAAATTTTACATATAAATAATAATAATTAGTTTTCCTTTCTTGATTACATAAGTAAACTATATTTACATATATGGAATATTATAAAGTAATAATATACAGCGAACATTAGAAATTAAATTCAATTTATAATAATTATATAAATAAAAGACAAAACAAAACAAACAATGAAATAAAATATTTTTATTTTAAACAAAATGCAATAAATGCACGACCACAATACATCGAATGTTAAATACGTATAATTATATTGATATAATATATACCATTTGCCGGGAGCTGGAATTGAACCACAATCGTCGCCGTAGCCTGAGCCTGACTATTTCCTAAAATTTAGTGACCCTTAGTTTTAAGAAATAGTGCAGATTTAAAACAATATAGCTACGGTCAGAGAAAATTGCGGCTACGAGTCAGTCATTCGAGATCACGAACTATCTTTAAGATGGTACATGCCGTGCGTATTCTGAAAGGGATTGATTAATTACAGATCTACTGACAGTCAAGTTTATAAAATATAATCTTCTTCATATTTAAATCACTCTCCAACATTCGTTATTTATATGTAGGCCTATGCAGCCAAAATATTCACCACAGTGTCCTGAAACTGACCAATAAATAAATAAATACATGCGCTCGACGTGCTACTTACGTCTTAAAATAGATGCAGAGTGTTGTTTCCTGTCAAACACCAGCAAATGCCAAAATACACGTAATAGACAGCTTCTGCTTATGGAATATCACAATAATTAGGTACCATGTACGTGATCTTTTGTGTAAAATAGTTTACCCGTTAAACACGTGATATCCATGTGCAATGATTGGATAACAATGCAGATTAACCCGTGATATCCATGTGCAATGATTGGATAACAATGCAGATTAACACGTGATATCCATGTGCAATGATTGGATAACAATGCAGATTAACACGTGATATCAATGTGCAATGATTGGATAACAATGCAGATTAACACGTGATATCCATGTGCAGTGATTGGATAACAATGCAGATCAATTTACATGTGATTAACATTTTAATTCGTCTTTTATAAAACTAGATAGGACTGAATTCGTGTTTTCTTTTCCAAAAGAGACATTACATATTTCTTTTCATGATATAAAATGTAATCGTGATATTTCACTCTGTCTAGATTTAGGTTATTTATCGATCACATTTTTGAGCTGTGAGCATAATTTTTCCTTATAGAAATCATAGGCCCCTCTGTTGAAAATACGGTGCTTATCAACTTTATCTCATTTTAATGAACGTTCCTTTTTAGCTCGACTATTCGAAGAATAGGTGAGCTTTCCTACTACCACCGGCGTCGTCGTTCGCATATGAATTTGGTTAAAGTTTTTATTCAAAAGAATTGTAACTTTCAAACTACACGAGAATCTTCAATTGAAACTTGGAATATACCTTTGTCATCAACTCCAGTGTCAGGGGCAGTATTTTGACAGAGTTATGCCACTTTTTTACATATAAGTTCTGGTTAAAGTTTATATTCAACAGTTTTGTAACTTCAGAACTTCATAAGGTATTTACTTGAAAATTTTAAAATACCTTTGTTATCAACTCCAGTATCAGGGACAACATTCCCTATAACTCTGATTTGTATTTTGACAGAGTTATGTCCCTTTTTCACATAGATTTTCTGGTTAAAGTTTATATTCAAAAGTCTAATACCTGCAGAACTGTATAAGTTATTCACGTTAAACTTGAAAAATACCTTTGTCATCAACACCAGTGTCAGGGGCAACACAGAGGGCACAGCTATACATTCTGATAAGAATACAGAGTAAACACCTGGTGTATAGCTATACATTTGCCTTTGAACATCTGACGAACACCTGATACATAGCTATACATTTGCCTTCGAACATCTGACGAACACCTGGTGCATAGCTATACATTCTGATGTGAATACCTAGTAAACACCTGGTGAATACCAATACTTTTGCCTTTGAACATCTGACGAACCCCTGGTACACAGCAATACATTCTGATTTGAATACCTAGTGAACACCTGGTGTATAGCTATTATTTTGCCTTTGAACATCTGACGAACACCTGGTGCATAGCTATACTTGTGTCTGTGAAAGTCTGACGAACACCTGATTCATAGCTATACTTTCGCCTTTGAACATCTGACGAACACCTGGTGCGTAGCTATACATTCTGATAAGAATACCTAGTAAACACCTGGTATATAGCTATACATATGCCTTTGAACATCTGACGAACACTTGATGCATAGCTATTCATTTGCCATTGAACATCTGAAGAAAACCTGGTGGATAGCTATGCATTCTGATAAGAATACATAGTAAACACCTGGTGTATAGCTATACATTTGCCTTTGAACATATTAAGAAAACCTGATGCATAGCTATATTTTTGCCTTTGAACATCTGACGAACACCTGGTGCATAGCTATACATTCAGATGTGAATACCTAGTAAACACCTGGTGTATAGCAATACCTTTGCCTTTGAACATCTAACGAACACCGAGTGCACAGCTATACATTCTGAATTGAATACCTAGTGAACAACTGGTGTATAGCTATTCTTCTGCATTTGAACATCTGACGAACATCTGGTGCATAGCTATACTTGTGCCTTTGAACATCTGACAAACACCTGATTCATAGCTATACTTTTGCCTTTGAACATCTGACGAACACCTGGTGCATAGCTATACATTCTGATGTGAATACCTATTAAACAGCTGGTGTATAGCTATGCAATTGCCTTTCAACATCTGGCGAACACCTGGTGCACAGCTATGCATTCTGATTTGAATACCTAGTGAACACCTGGTATATAGCTATACTTTTGCCTTTGAAAATCTGACGGCCACCTGGTGCATAGCTATACTTTTGCATTTGAACCTCTGACGAATACCTGGTGCATAGCTATACATTCTGATGGGAATACATAGTAAACACCTGGTATATAGCTATACATTTGCCGTTGAACATCTGACGAACACCTGATGCATAGCTATTCATTTGCCTTTTAACATCTCACGAACACCTAGTGCATAGCTATACATTCTGATAAAAATACCAAGTAAACACCTGGTGTACAGCTATAATTTTGCCTTTGAATATCTGACGAACACCTAGTGCACAGCTATACTGTCTGATTTGAATACCGTGTGCACAACTGGTGTATAGAATTTCTACTCCCTTTGAACATCTGACGAACATCTGGTGCATAGCTATACTTGTGATTTGAACATCTGACAAACACCTGATTCATAGCAATACCTTTGCCTTTGAACATCTGATGAACACCTGATTCATAGCTATACTTTCGCCTTTGAGCATCTGACGAACACATGGTGCGTAGCTATACATTCTGATAAGAATACCTAGTAAACGATTGGTGTATAGCTATACATTTGCCTTTGAACATCTGACCAACACCTGATGCATAGCTATTGATTTGCCTTTGAACATCTGACGAACACCTGGTGCATAAATATACATTCTGACAAGAATACCTAGAAAACACCTGGTGTTTAGCTATACATTTGCCTTTGAACATATTACGAACACCTGATGCATAGCTATACATTTGGCTTTGAACATTTGACGAACACCTGTTGCATAGCTATACATTCAGATGTGACTACCTAGTAAACACCTGGTGTATATCAGTACTTTTGCCTTTGAACATCTAACGAACACCTGGTGCATAGCTATACATTCAGATGTGAATACCTAGTGAACAACTGGTGTATAGCTATTCTTTTGCATTTGAACATCTGACGAACATCTGGTGCATAGCTATACTTGTGCCTTTGAATATCTGACAAACACCTGATTCATAGCTTTACTGTTGCCTTTGAACATCTGACGACCACCTGGAGCATAGCTATACATTCTGATGTGAATACCTAATAAACACCTGGTGTATAGCTATACATTTGCCTTTGAACATATTAAGAAAACCTGATGCATAGCTATCCATTTGCCTTTGAACATCTGGCGAACACCTGGTGCAGAGCTATACATTCTGATGTGAATACCTAGTAAAGACCTGGTGTATAGCTATACATTTGCCTTTGAACATATTACGAACACCCGATGCATAGCTATACTTTTGCCTTTGAACATCTGACGAACACCTGGTATATAGCTATACATTCTGATGTAAATACCTAGTAAACACCTGGTGTATAGCTATACATTTGCCTTTGAATATATGCCGAACACCTGGTGCACAGCTATACATTCTGATTGGAATACCTAGTGAACACCTGGTATATAGCTTTACGTCTGCCTTTAAACATCTCACGAACACCTGGTGCATAGCTATACATTGTGATAAAAAATACATAGTGAACACCTGTTGTTTAGCTATACATTTGCCTTTGAACATCTGACGAACACCTGGTGCATAGCTATACATTCTGATTTGAATACCTAGTGAACAACTGGTGTATAGCTATTCTTCTGCCTTTGAACATCTGACGAACATCTGGTGCATAGCTATACTTGTGCCTTTGAACATCTGAAAAACACCTGATTCATAGCTTTACCTTTGCCTTTGAACATCTGACGGACACCTGGTACATAACTATACATTCTGATGTGAATACCCAGTAAACACCTGGTGTATAGCTATGCCTTTGCCGTTGAACATCTGGCGAACACCAGGTGCACAGCTTTACATTCTGATTTGAATACCTGGTGAACACCTGGTATATAGCTATACTTCTGCCTTTGAACATCTGACGAACACCTGGTGCATAGCTATACTTTTGCCTTTGAACATCTGACAAACACATGATAAGAATACATAGTAAACAACTGGTGTTTAGCTATACATTTGCTTATGAACATCTGACGGACACCTGATGCATAGCTATTCATTTGCCTTTGAACATCTGACGAACACCTGGTGCATAGCTATACATTCTGATAAGAATAACTAGTATACAACTGGTGTAAAGCTATACTTCTGCTTTTGAACATATGACGAAGACCTGGCGCATACCTGTACGTTCTGTTTAATATACCTAGCAAATACGTCGTGTATATACATTATTTTGCCTTTGCACATCTGATTAATACCTGATTCATAACTATACTTTTGCGTTTGAACATCTGACGAACACCTGGTGTATAACTAAACTTTTGTCTTTGAACATCTGGCTAACACCTGGTGCACAGTTATACATTCTGTTTTGAATGCCTAGCGAACACCTGGTGTATAGCTACTCATTTGCCGTTGAACATCTGAGGAACACCTGGTGCATAGCTATATTTTTGCCTTTGAACATCTGACGAACACCTGATGCATAGCTATACTTGTGCCTTTGAACATCTGGGGGACACCTGTGCATAGTTACTCTTTTGCATTTGAACATCTGCCAAACACCTGATGCATAGTTAGACATTCTAATTTGAATACCTATTGAACACCTGATATATAGCTATAATTTTGCCTTAGAACATCTAACGAACACCTGATGCATAGCTATTCTTTTGCCTTTGAACAACTGACGAACACATGATGCATAGCTATACTTGTGCCTTTGAACATCTGACGAACAGCTGTGCATCGCTACACTTTTGCATTTGAACATCTGATGAACACCTGATGTATAGCTATACATTCTGATTTGAATACCTAGTGAACACCTGGCATATAGCTATACTTTTGCCTTTGAACATTTGATGAACACCTGGTGCATAGCTATACATTCAGATGCGAATACCTAGTAAACACCTGGTATATAGCTATTCATTTGCCGTTGAACATCAGACGAACACCTGGTGCATAGCTATACATTCTGATAACAAAACCTTGTAAACACCTGGTGTATAACTATTCATTTGCCTTTGAACCTCTGACGAACACCTGGTGCATAGCTATATTTTTGCCTTTGAACATCTGACGAACACCTGATGCATATTTATACTTGTGCCTTTGAACATCTGACGGAAACCTGTGCATAGCTACACTTTTGCATTTGAACATCTGCCGAACACCTGATGCATAGCTACACATTCTGATTTGAATACCTATTGAACACCTGGTATATAGCTATAATTTTGCCTTTGAACATCTGACGAACACCTGGTGCATAGCCATACATTCTGTTTTGAATACTTAGCGAACACCTGGTGTATAGCTATTCTTTTGTCTTTGAACATCTGACGAACACCTGATGCATATGCATTCTAGTTTTGAACAGCTTGTGAATATCTAACATCTAACAGCCAACTTCACAGACCTGTATGTGCACTTGGTACTGGTAAACCGCTTAGATCGGCTAAGCTTGCCCAGGAAAAGTGTGAGTAGGTTAACTGACCGCCGTGATATGACTGAAATACAGTTAAAAACGGCGAAAAATCAAAACAAACAGACAAACAAAAAATTAAATGTGTATTACGATATTTTAACAAATATAATTACATAAATTAAAACAACTCGACGAAGTTAATTATCATATACGTTGATTTAAAATCGACGAAAAGTTAATGAGAACCATTGTTGTAAAACGCATACTTGGCTACCTTTTTCATCACAAACTAGTTTCTTGGCTGTACAGTCGTAAACTCTGATAAATGTAAATGATCGTACATACACATTTTAAATCTTGTTCTGGATATGACTTTAGTTCGCAGACAATCTACGGACATACAGTGCTGTAAGTAACGGGTAGTTTGTTTCTTTTTGAAATACATTTATATGTTGTGACACTTTATTTTGATTAAAACACTATTCGCAAACGTAGATTAAACACTTATACAACTTACGGATTTGTGTTTTATCACTCTAAAACTGTTAAAAATCAATTAAATAAGAAAACGACAGAAAAACATCGTTTTAGCAGACATCGATGTGCCACATTACAATATAGAACCAAACGGCGAATAGGTCATATTCAAAGAGGGACTGTACGATTGTGTACGACAATTATCATGTAAAACCATCCATTTATTCTAATGATGTTAGAATAGTTTTACTTTTGCATTTGAAAATATTGTGCATGTATTCCATTATAAATAAAATACACAGTAATCAAATTCGCAATGACATATTATCGGCAAAAACGAAATGAAGTTAAAGGCAAGTCTCCCAGTGCGTTGTATTGAAATGGTAACTAAACATGTTACAACCTATCTTTGTCCATGGTGCAAACAAACTGGCTGGGTATCTGACTGAGCAGAAGTGTGAAATCTTCGTTGAGAAGGTGTGACAAGTCTCGGTGACAATATGATTCGTAGAATCGCGTTAACATGTCAACATAAACATAATGACGGGACCGGGCAATTGTTTCGTAGTAACACATCTTTCGTAGTATCGCATCTTTTTGCAGTTAAACATACAACAAAACGGACGGGACGGTCCAGTATTATTCGTAGTATCCCGTCATTGCGTTGTATCGCGATTCGCAGTATTGTGTTTCGACTATACTTACATGCTGAATGGAAAAAAATAACATCACGCTGTCATATTTTGTTACTAATGGTAGGTTGCACTCAAATGGGAAATGGGGCATAATCGCTCCAAAATATCACTCAAAAATACGACGAGTAGTCTCGCGTATTGTTTTTTGTTCAAAGTGCGTATTATATTACATTATACAATACAATATATTGACAAAATCTTTTTTAAACAATGCAAACACAAACCAACATGGTCCCAGTGTAAATAGAACTCCTGCCTACAAAATCGCTCATTTCAATGAAAATCATCGTTCGCTGTACAACGGTGTTTGTGACTGTTTTAAGAAGATAGCTGTTTTTAATAATGCTAATACTACATGTATATGTAAATGAACTTTGGTTTGTAAATGTTGTGGTCAATCTACCGTCGATATGACCCTTTAAGTTACACACAATTTTACAAGAACAGACTGAAATAAAACACCACAATCCACTCGGAGAGCCCAGGCCTCCAATTAATATGTAACTGCTTATAATTATATTATTATTATTATTATTATTATTATTATTATTATCAACATTATCATTTTATCATTTTATCATCTCCCTTTATTGCATTATATAAATAGTTTAGTCAAATATATTTGTCACACGTATACATAAGTTAGTCTAACCCTAATCCAAACCTGTCTAGATAAAAAATGCACCAAGGTTTTGGATAATAAAATCTTTAAATCGTACTGCCAATATGTAAATACATGAGTTCATAATAACTTAAATGCGTAGCTATGTTTTAACGAAACATGAAATGTGGCGTGTCTTGGGAATTCCGGTCTTAATGCATGTGCGAAAAGAGTCGTCCCGGATTAGCCTGTGCGGTGAATTATAATTCAGTACAATATACGCCTACAGTAAATTTATGTTTAGAAGAGACTTCCTTGAAACAGAAAATGCCATAAGAGCGGCAAGTGTCGTCCCGGATTAGCCTGTGCGGACTGCACATGCATTAAGCCCGGTTTTTCCACGACATGCCTCATATTAGTTGTTTAAAAAAAATACTAATCTTGTTATTTATGACAACTGTTTGTTTGATGTTGACTAAAAACATTTTCATTATAAACACTGAACAATACAAGTTTAGTTTTATCTTAGTGTGCCATTTAACTCATCGGTGCTATCCGATAATAAAACTTTTTAGCCGCAGGTAAAATACTGAGTAATGTTATAGATTGGTAATTTTTTGCCAAAACAACGTCGAAATTACTCCAGTGAACCTTGTATCAAAGACTGCAGCTCAGCAGTGAAGCTGCGACGATTCTTTCGATGCATTGAATCTCGATTGTATATGTAAAATGATCCAAATCGATTTTTGATACTAAGGCAAACACTTTCGATTCGATTTTCTTTTATATAGTTATAGGTGATTTTTCATTAAAGCGTTTAATAATTACAAGTATAATTACGGCGTATGTGTTGATTAATCATTTAAATTGATCAAGGCATCACGGTAACTAGTTGTGAAACATTATCACCAATTTTTACTATTACTCTTATTTCTATTGATATATAATACACACAAGTTGACATTAAGCTACATTGGTATTAATAATAACAGAAATATTTTCTATTCTGCAAGTCATCACTCATTTATATACAAAATCAATCATGCATCAAGGAAACATGAATCTAATCGAAATATTCAACTAAATAATGTTTGCAATCGAAATGGAATCAAATCGAGACATGGCTAAATCGTTGCAGTTCTACTCCGCAGTCTTGTGACCATCCAGCTTGCAACGTATCACTTCTTCGTATCGGCTAACTTGCCAGTGCGTGTTCTGATATTGTTTCAGGTAAAACTTTTGCTATTATTGTATTGTCAGTGCGTGTTCTGATATTGTTTCATGTAAGACTTTTGTTATTATTGTATTTTATATTTTCATACTTTGGTACTTTGTTGCTGCATGTATTTACTTTGACTAAGTTAAAATTAATACTTTTATTCGTCTTAATTAGAATTTGATATAACAACTAGGTAATTATATTAATATTTTTGTAGACTAACATTTTATAGAAATCATCATTCAGCTTCTCTTGTTGCTTTATTAACATCGTATATTTTGTTATGTGTATGAATATTAAGAAATTAAGAATATATTAATATCATAAGTTTGTTTAAATGGCTACCATCCGCATTATTATATTGGATACCGTAATTGATGTATATTATATCAAAGCGTAAAATATATATGTAATTTGTGCATGCAACTACATATATATTGTTTTGAATTTATATTTCGAGTGCGTGTTCTGATATTGTTTCAAAAAAATAAAATGGGCTGCTTAACATCGACTTAGTTGTTTACACCTCTCACAAGCCAGCGAGTACTTCGATTATTCATAAGTAGCGCTTAACGCTTAAAATGAACTTTAGAATAAATAAACACGTCACTGAAACGGATTCAAATACATGAAAATAAATATAACGCTACAGTAAGGTGGAAAAAACCCGCCTTACATTATATTCTAGTTTGTCATGACCACCTGCTATATGGTTGCCATCGTGACAAAACGACACAGGAGTGCCGATATATCGGTAAATTATTTGACAGTCTGTGTATGTATTCCTAACCCTCCTTATTAAAATCGACAACTATCAAATACTAAACTATCATTGCATCGTGGATAATTTGAGTGCATCTATTGAGTTTTAATTGCCATGATGGTTTGTAATGAGAAATCACACACCTGACCTTGTTTTGACATTTAGTTAATACAGCTATGCACAGAGTGGTGAAATGGTGGCCCGATACGCACACTTAGGTCCCGAATTTCACTTAATGACATGAACAAGTCATTAATTAAAATGTCATAAATTCACGTATTTGCGTCTACAAAATATCTTGCCAAATGTAATGACTGCCTCACGTTGTCTTTGAATTACCAAAACACAGACAAAAACAACTGAATACTGTCTTTTGTAGTAGTGTGACACTTTTATTAACAATTCTATTATAATCAAGGCTCTGCGTGAGCTTAATAAGATGATATTAGTTGGATACACAGAGAGTGGGGCGTGTAAAAATGCATTTGTGGGATGGTATTCGCAAAGCTCCTAAAAGAAATCTTAACTAAAGTTAATTTTCAGATCCAGTTTTTAGACAGTTCCTATTCTGCTTCTCTGGTTTACATCCAACAATTGAGTAATTAAATTTAATAACTTTTCTCTCTTATTGCTTTTTAATTTGAATTGCGATGCTATGGGATCAATCTTATAAATAAATCTTGGCCAGTGTGAGGTTCGGGCGCCCGTAAACCAATATAAACCCCATATGCTTTGCAACGACCGTTCCAAGGCGGTGACCCCAGTTTAATTTATGTGTGTTTTGTGTTTGTTACGTGTTTTTGTATTGTGCTGTGTTGTTTTGTTCACTTGCCGTAAATAAAGGACCTTGTGCCGCTAATAAGATTTCACTCCCTTCCGACGCAGCTGGAGTTTCACTTTGTTTATATTCAATCTGGAAGTCAACAATGTATATGCACCAATGGTTATATAAGCAGCTTATGTGCAGTCTTGACAATAATAAATCGTGTTGATGCAAATTAAACCATTAATGACACTGTCAAAGACTTGAGGACTTCTATTATTGTTAGGAATTTACGTACTTTTTCCTTGAGAGCTTTATGAAATACGGATTCTAGATGATATTTTTCCAAGTTCACGTCAAGAAAATAGTCTCAGAGCCCGTACGGTGCACTTGTCAGGAAAATATATGTTGTAATTCGCATAAAATTACATGAAACCCTAATTACACATGGTCTTGAATACGAAAAGTTGTCAGTTTGTTTCGTTCAACCGAACGGAACAGAATTTTACAGAATTGAACAAAACATAACAGAACATGTATTCACTTGAACATACGTTACATTTCCTCTTTATACTTATCATTCGAACTACAGAATGTCAGTGACATGTGTGAACTATTCTAATAAGAATAAGGTATTTTGCTATAAATATGTGGTTTCGGTTAATGCAAAAAAACTAATGAACTTGAGCATAATTAATAGATGCTTAAATGAAAACACCTACTTGCTTATTACTTGGACTTCATTGTAATGCCCGACGCGTGTAACTTGCTCGCGAGAGGTCATAATAACGAAAGAAGTTATTTTTACTCTCATAACGACATCAAAAAGTCATTAAAGCGATTCGATGACCAGAAAACGTTATTGCCCGTGATTTTTTTATCAGGTCGGCCAAACCGTCATTTCGGCATTAATTTCCCACGTTCACCGTGCAACATTTGATGTAAATTCCTCACTCGGTCTATAAAAATCATATTAAAAGCATTGTTTTTGTCGGTCAACATAAAAAAGACACGAAACTATTATTTTCCGTTTTGCGTCTATCATTAAAGGGAGTTTACTAAGATAGACAATATCTACTTAATAGGCGAAAACTGTACGGTTAAAATTTCTAAACGACCTCGTTTGTGACGGCAAAAACCTTAACATTTAATGTGTATATTGAATAGATATTTGTGTTTGCTCTCTTGATAGCTTTTTGCTTTATATCATCATTATCATCATCATCGTCATCATCATCATCGTCATCATCATCGTTGTCATCATCATCATCATCATCATCATCATCATCATCATCATCATCATCGTCGTCGTCGTCGTCATTATCATCATTATCATTATCATCATCATCATCATCATCATCAACAACAACAACAACATCTTAATCATCTTCATCATCAGCTTTCGCACTCCAGAAAAATATCATGCGAATCCGTCCATGACTTTTTGTGTCGAGATTCTAACTATCAGACAGGCAAAAGAACGCCGACACAAAATAACCTGCTTGGCGGAGATAGAAAACAATATCGACAATCTTAGACATGTGCCTTTAAATCTAATACGCATATGGCAAACTGTCATAACTATTGGCAACAATTTGATAAAGATAGAACATTCTGCTTTCCGTCTGTTCAGATATTGGACACGGTTGAATGCGCGCCATGTGCGCGGTATTAATAGCCAGCGACCGGAAGACACCTGTCGTTTTGCGGGATTTCATTGGAACCCAAAGGGCCTATTAAGCCAAACGTTTTAGTGTCGGGAGTGTTCGGTGATTTTTCATGTGAGTATTTATACTTCAAAATCTAACGGCGTTCAATATTTAAATCAAACAAGCATCATTTTTATTTCATTGGTACTGGTATTTATTTTAAAGGTTTTTTGTTGGTTTTTGAATGTTTACTTTTGATATATTTATGACACTGAATGTCTGATGGTCATTTATTTATGGTTGCATTAAAGGGACTATGTCCAAACAAAAAGTTATCTGCTTTGGCAATTTTGATGTTACGTTATGTCAGTGAGTAGTACAAAGGCGTATGCAATAAATAAAGTATGAATAATTTTGAACATTTTGAGAATTTTGATAACAACTAATTATCACAAACAGTTACAAAAGACATCCAAAAGTGGGTATCGAACTTACGATAGAAAAGCCCCTTTAAGGGTACCTATAAATAAGTAGCTAAAGTTTCATCTGCTATTTCTTTTTCTTCTAATTTTCCTCTCCAAGGTCTTCAGTCTGACGCCATGAAGTTCGGCTGTCGTCCTCTGCCAGAGGCCGCCTGCGGGAGCCGGAAGAGGCGCCGGCGGGATGTCATCGGCAAGCGCGGCTGCACTGGCTGCCATTTTGTCGAGAAACGGCGGATCCGGGGGACTGATGAGCCCACTTCCGAGTCTGCTGCTCTTAAATGGTTAGACATTGTGTTAGTTTTAAATTCTCTACGTGTATGTTTGACGTCGCGTCAGGGCGTCAGTCTTCACCAACGCATTCTTGGACTTAAGACGTAAGAATGCAGAATTGTCTTGAAACTAATATGTTCTAAGAGCGCTGTTAACTTGTATTTTACTTGGTATGCACCAAATCTCTATACATAATTCTTATTTAAAACGATTTGTGATTGACATGAGAGACATTGGAACCCATCATATCTACGCGCAACTAGTAGGACCTTAGTTTTCTTCAGTCTAAGTCTGTTCTTTATTCTTAGGTCTAAACATGTGTTGGCGAATATAAACCCAGATATTTGCGTATATTTGTGTTACTTGCCGTCCATAGCATTTCGCGATAATTTGACATTGGGCTTTTTCAAAAGACGATGTTAACTTATTGAGAAAATTACATTTATTAAATAAAAAAACGAAGTATTACTTTCAGTACCTTTCAGATGTTAGTTATGTTATTCAATAGTTCATTCTAGTACTGATAGTCACATTATGAGTTGCCTGCATGTTGTATGTTGAGCTTGCCTAGCAGACGCTTGTAACTTTTTAAGGTATATAAATCACCAATCATAATAGCCTTGTTAATTAATAATGCTAATTATAAATGAGGCGTGTCGTTGGAACTCCGGGCTTAATGCATGTGCGTAAAGTGTCGCCCCGCAACAGCCGGTGCAGTCCGCACGGACTAATCCGGGACGACACTTTCCGCCAACTGTGGATTTATGGTTAGAAGAGACTTCCTTGAAACAGAATATACCATATAAGCGGGAAGTGTCGTCCTGGATAAGCCTGTGCGGACTGCACAGGCCGATGCAGGATCACACTTTACGCTCATGCATTAAGCCCGGTTTCCCATGACATGCCTCAAATATAGTTGAAAGTAATATGTGTAAACTGTGTGTATCTATAAATCCATACAAAGGTACAGGTATAACTTTGATACGCAAAAACTAAAACAACTGGCAAACGCTTGATCCCGAAGGTCATAGGTTCAAGGTCATAGGTTCAAGCTCCTAGGCAAATCATTAAAAAAAAAATTCTGTATATAATATTTGTTTTTTGGTTTGTTCGACTGCTTTAGTTTTTGCAGTTTCATGACATTTTCAAAAATACGAACATCTGTGAATACGTTTTATTAACCCGTTTTAAATTACTTCAGCGTTCGAAAATTGAACACACACTAGTTTAAAACGTTTCTTGTGTAGAACATGGCGATAAACGTTTTTTGACGTCGACCTTCAGCAGTGATGACAATAATTCACGTATAAGAAGCCAACTGTTGACATTGTTTACGCTTGATGGCACGATGCATGTTTGACATGAACAAGTGCGGGAGGTTATTTTAGTATTTGGCGCCTGTTCGGCTGCCTTCTTAATGGTTGTCCATTTTAGTTTTGTCATGCAAGTCATTTGGATGTCAACGCGTATGATACTAGAGCAGTGCGTGAGAATCTTAAAGTTTCGCACTTATTTATAGTTCGCAAAAGAAAAACTAGTAATTTTATGCAGTATATGGTACTACTTCGACTTTTTTGCTTGATACATGCAATATTTTCACCAAAAAGTCAAACATTTTTTCAAGTTTTCGTGAACATTGTTACATTTTCATGGAAAATGAGGTGGTTACCTTAGTATGACACCATAGCGATGCACACATTGCTTGACGCTTCTGAAACAGCGCGGCTCCAGTTGCTTGCTCTTTTTCCCGTATCACAACTAGTCTTCTAAGTGGGATGGCCACGTCATGGGGGAAAATCTTTGTTATTTCGATAGCAAATGCAGCACAGCACTGTAGGTACACCATTCTCATGCAATTTTGTTTTGCTTTCGTTCCAGGGAGCATTGACTTTATGGAGTACGCTATGTGGAATAGCAATCCGACCATGTGTTTCCTCTTCGCCAACTGATGACGTCATATTCACCCCATTTGGATGACATCACGGGTACCCAACTTATGCATCTACGATACGGACATTTGGAATCTGATTTACAGACGAAACACGTTATTAACTCTAGAGCTATTTTGAGTTTAATATCGGATATTTGAAAAGAGGATTAGAACCCTAGATAATTATAACTATGTTAAATGTACGTGTAGATAAAAATTTATTAGAAAATCACAGAAACACATGCGGAATCTGTATGATAATAAAAATATGTGTAGCCCTATTATTTCAATCAGCGTGTGGAATATGTCACATTCTGTTGTGCTGAAATCAAACGAACCCAAAGGGAATAATTTCTTTCATAGTAATTATCTATTAAGCACAAGACAGACAACGATACAATTTATCAGATGACATTATAACGTACCACACTCAGGATACTTACGTTGCCATAGTGAAAATTCAAGAAGTTGCAAATTTCGTGTTTTTCCAACATTAACGAATCATCATTGTTACCATTTTGCGCTGCTACTCATTGCGTTTGTTGTAAAACATGACACTGTTGTTGTTTTTTTGTATGTACATAGCAATAAATTGTAATTAGTCATGTTCGTGTGATTGTTTTTAATACAAAATAGAGTTGAGCATTAACACAAAATAGATCTGAGCATTAATAAAAAATATATATTTGAGCATTAATACAATATATTTTAGCATTAATACAGAATATATTTGAGCATTAATACAAAATAAATATCAGCATTAATACTTAATAGATTTGAGCATTAATACAAAATACAAAATAATGCCAATGTACACTCATCAAAAGGTACAACACATCAACTGGAAGTAAATGAAAATTGTTGTATTTTCTTTATTTATAACAAATTCAGCTTGAAATGTCAGCAATGATTTTATTTGAGTTTTACATGCCTGTGTTCATACTAAAATATTTGAAAAAAAGTACGAAAGACGTTCGTGTTTACCATGGCGCAGCTAAAATTTTTACAAATAAAGAAAATAAAACAATTTTCAATCAGTGCGTTATAACTTTTGTTGAGTGTGTATAAATAGCTGAACTGGTGCAACGAAGGAATTGTGCATTATCCAGACTCTTTTTTTGACAACTTGTTACTTGACGATAGCTCAGTTTGGGCAAAAAAAGCAATTATTCACTGTGAGACTGCTGTTGAATGAAACAACAAAAACAACAACAACATCGACCAACAAGACGAAAAAAACAACAAAAAACAGGCCCACATTTGTTTTAATTAATAGTTAGGTTTTTAGTAAAAACTTTTTTCCCTATGTAAGTCCACATAACAGATAATCAGGCTTATGCTCTGCATAAACTAAGAATGCATGACCTTAATGTTCAATCCATATTTTGACGATAGTTTTATATAAGATCGTAGTCCAAAACAACTCAAAAACATATTCTTATCATCAGTTATTCAAAAATATATACTTAATGTAATGCAAACGACATGTGATCTCATGCATTAATTAACGTAATTTTATATAAAATATAACACTCTGAAATAGGGAATATCCTATATAATGTGAATAAACAATGCAATCTAATGTTAAATAAGATATTCATTTTATAGAATATACGATGTCAATAAATTTTATTAGGGAACTCGTATACATGTACGATTTACGTGTAGAACGTCCAAGTCACTGGCAAGTAGAACTTCAATGAATAAATGAGCATGAGTGGAATTATGACAACGATTAAAAAGTAGTTTTATCACATGCTATATCTTGTTTACCGTGTAATACAGCCATTACGAATATTTTTTATTTTATGCTATGCTGTGAATGAGTGGAGAATACCAGTGAATGATAATCCGATCATTTCACTCTAGGTCGAGTGAAATGATAACGTTTGATCATTTCACTCTTGGTTATATGGAACTACTTTAAATTTGTTTTATGTTTATTTTTTGAAAGTATGTGAATACCCTAATCGTCAGTGTAAACATCGGCCTTTTTAAACAACAGAAAACACATAATACAATTCAAAACAAATATATTAATCGACAACGACGCAGTAAGAGTGCCACTATTTTCAAACCACAACAGTGATCGACAATTTTTGAATCATATTGACATCGTACTTATGACTTCATAATACAAAACTTGTGACGCTTTATCATATCTCGCGAATTTTTTATTTATCGTTCAAAAGCATGAAATAAAAAGAAAATTTGTTTAATACAGTGTAAGATCGTATTTTATTTCATTCGTGGTCATAAAAACTAGAAATTTTCCCGAGTGGCACAGCCACGAGTGAAAATATTGCTTCTATGACCACTCATGAAATAAAATACGATCTTACACTGCATTAAACAAATATCCTCTATATCTTACACATGTGTAAGATAACATTTGAGCGTTTTCATTGGCTACATATTATTTGACTGACCAATCGCATGACGTAATTTTGGTGAAATGACGGCGTCAACATAAAATGACGACACGTTAGTACAGAACATTCAGGATTTCTCAGCATCTTTTGGTAAAATTATAACGTTGTTTTTTCGTTTAAAAGCATGTGATAAAAAGATCTGACACTCGTTGTCATTTCATACCATATTTTATAAAACTCGACCGGGAAATTCGTTAGTAAGCTTGCCAAAGGCTCGCTTACTAACACAGTTCCTGAACTCGTTCAATAAATTATGGTATGAAATGACAACTCGTGTCAGATCCTATATGTCTACTTACAATAGGAATGTTTGGAATAGCTAACACGTTAGCATTATTTTCGTTTGTTTGTGTTCGCTACTTTTCACCGTCAAGACGTATCTATTGGCCCTCTTAATAATATATACATGTTTTATTATCTTATTTTAAAAACACAAAAGCAATACATCAGAAAGACATTAAAATGTTGGTCAAACTTGTAGATAAGGTTACACTGTACGTACACACATTTAAATGCAATACATTCGTGAAAGTAGTCTCTGGAATTTAAGCCGGGCCCGGCTAGCTCAGTTGGTAGAGCGCCGGACTGTCAATCCATTGATCGTGAGTTCAAACCCCAGCCCGGCCACATAACTTGTGCGGTCATGAAATTATTTCTACTTCCAACAAGTATGTGCACTTAGTACTGGTAAACCGCTTAGATCTGTAAAGCTTGCCCAGAAAAAGTGTGAGTAAGTTAACTACGGTGGCATAGACGTGACATGTGCATGTTTTTATTTATGTCGTTCCCACGATATATTAAGTCGTGGAAATGACATAATTATGTCGTGGTAACGACATAATTATGTCGTGGTAACGACATATTAAGTCGTGGGAACGAGATCTTTTCTCGTGGGAACGACATAAATAACTCGTGGGAAAGGCATTTTAAGTCGTGGGAACGAGATAATTAACTCGTGGTAACGACATATTAAGTCGACGGAAAGAGATATTTTTGTCGAGGGAGCGGCTTAATGAGCCAATCAAAATCACAGTTCCACATATGCCAATGTAAAGTGAAAGTTGAATGTCCATAGGTGAGCGGGAATCTGTCGGAGTTGTGCTTTTGATTGGCTCATTAAGTCGTTCCCTCGACAAAAATATCTCGTTCCCACGACTTATATGTCTTTACCACGAGTTAATTATCTCGTTCCCACGACTAAATATGTCGTTCCCACGAGATAATGTCTCGTTCCCACGACTTAATATGTCCTGGGAAAGACATAAATAAAACATGCACATGTCACATCTATGCTACCGTAGTTAACTGACCGCCGTAATATGACTGAAATACTGTTAAAAACGGCGAAAAATTCAAACAAACAAACAAACACACTGGAATTAAAACAGCAAAGTATATAATGGTATATAAATATCACCAAATTCCCTTGAACCATTTATGGTAATAATGATACTCAAAGTCCCCATGTAACACTGTAGACCTTATATTACTACCGTATAGATGTCAATATTTTTGTCTTCGTGGACCGTTGTCAGTTTCTAGGTCTTTTGATGAAAACGTGTCACCAATTGTTGAAAGCTTTGATTAGTTTAAACATATTTATTTTAGCTCGATTATATCGCAAGCCTTAGACTTAAAGAGATAAGTGCCAGAATTTACTATATGTATAAATTAACTACTTTATTGTGAACTATAAATAATTTTACAGTGTACGTAAATATCAACATAAAACACGAGCGAATAATCTGTTTTTCACAAGTTGACTATTGTCGTATGCACCAACTTGCTGATCGCTAATTGCACCACTGCCCCGTTATCACCACGGCGAGTATGCCCTTTGTGTGTACTTGTGTCACCAATTATCACTGAACGATCGGCCATGTCCCGACACCGTTCGGCTTAGACAGGTTCTACTGTACTTGGTTGGTGGTGAATACAGAGATTTCCTTGCGAGGCTTGGAAAACCTAAACCGGGAGAACATAGTTTGTGTTGTTATTTATTACAGTATGAGTGATTATTTGTTACAATTAAGAGCAGTTAATTATGTTTTAATGTTGTACATGTATAAAGCTGCTTGACTATCAAATGCGATGCAAAAGGTGAATAATGACGACTTTCTAGAACTGAACCGGCTACAAGTGACGTCAAATGTAAAGTAGTCCCATGCGCGTGACTGCATTATTCCATCAGTGTTCGATTAAAGCAAAGTTTATT
The DNA here is from genome assembly GCA_027627225.1 of Congeria kusceri. NCBI lineage: Eukaryota > Metazoa > Mollusca > Bivalvia > Myida > Dreissenidae > Congeria > Congeria kusceri. The sequence goes on from CM051033.1 coordinate 64,365,888, forward strand.
CCAATCCATGGATGGGGGAGGGCGGTAATGTCGTCAATGCCCGCACGATGATGGGATAAAAGCAATTGATTGTAAGTCCGTTAAATTCTTTCATGAAAAGGGCATCATAAAAATTTGGGCCGTTCTCATATTGCAAAAAATCAAAGAAAAACATTAGCACTATTTTTTATTAAGAATTTCAATCCTGACTTCATTCTGCACGGAAAAACATCAGATATATTTTGTCGAAACGAAGTTATAAATGTGTATACAGAAAGCTTTGCATGATATATGGACAAAGATACGAAACATAGGGACATAATCGTGTCACCAGTTTTTCACGCAATGCTATAAAACCTTTAGGAAATCATAAAATCGGTAATTGTTGACAATCAGGACTTACGGCGGTGTGTCGCGTATCTTCACAGTAACAATGATCAGTTGACACACCTCTGTCGCCTCTTGACAATACTTCTGTGTGCGTGGGGTAATGTGTGGTCATAGAAATCGGTTTTATTGTTGCCCACATAAGACGATTTATTTCCGCAAATATTTTCTTCTTTAGTATTGACTAAATGTACTCTGGTTGATACAATATTATCTGCAGCACATGAACTTTGTTTTCTATTTTTTAATTGTTCAAATCTTATTCATCTTAAAGTCCCAAGACGTATTTAAATCTTTCTCGAGGTGAAAACTATCAGATTGATGCATTTGCAAATGTCTTTACAAAAATAGTATTATTTTGTTGACATTTTCTGTCATTTATGCACACAAAAATGATCACAAAATATTTGGAAATAGCTTAAAAATCTATGAGGACAGACTGTACACGTCATCGTTATGAATTTAAAGACTGTTTACGTTCGTTGAATTCCTAGGTTTTAAGTGACAGCTTAGTATAACGTCAATGAATAAAAGAGTATGGATTTTATAATGACAACGTTAAAAGTATTTTTCTACTGACAATGCATTAAGTAGGAATGTTTGTAATAACTTACACGTTAGAATTATTTTTGTTTGTTTATGTTCACTACTTTTACACCGTCAAGACTTATCTATTGGCCCACTAAATGACATGTACATGTTTTTCTTATCTTATTTTAAATACACAAAAACAATACAAAATCAGCAAGACATTCAAATGTTGGTCGAATTTGTAGATAAGGTACCCAAATATAAATGCAATGCATTCGTGAAAGTATTCTCTAGAATTTAAACTTTATAGTCTACGGTAAAGTATACGTGTATATATAATATATAATTTCTTTGAACCGTTTAAGGTAATAACTATATGTCCCCATGTAACACTACAATGTTTTATTTCATAGATTTTAGATAAAAAAAAGGCAGTTCGTAAGTCTTTATCATTTTCATAACGATGTGAAAATGAAACTGTTTTATTATATGCTTTTCAGTGAAATATCGAATTCTATTGGTGAAATAAAATTTTCACTGTTGGAGCAGTGAAAATATTTAAGTTTATATTTTCCCTGCAGTGAAAATATAACATATGGAGGATATTTGTTTAATGCAGTGTATAGAGGATATTTGTTTTCGGTGTGATAACGCGTTATATCATCACTGGAAAGGGAGACAATTAATATTTTCACGAGCAGTCCTGATATAACGTTTATCACACCGAAAACAAACACATTTTCTTTTTATTTTAAGATATTGAGATTTTTTTTAATATATTAAAAAAGTAGTCCAGCACAATGAGTGATATAGGGATATATCTCACTGATATTTTCCTATATTTCACTACTTAGCATAAAATAAAAGTATTTTATTGCATGAGTGGTCATTGAAACAATATTTGTACGAGTGGCGCAGCCACGAGTGAAAATATCTAGTTTTTACTGCGTCGTTGTCGATTAATGATATTTGTATTGAATTTTATTATGTGTTTTCTGTTGTTTAAAAAGGCCGATGTTTACACTGACTATTAGGGTATTCACATACTTTCAAAAAATAAACATAAAAACAAAGTTAAAAGTAGTTCCATATAACCAAGAGTGAAATGATCAAACGCGACTCAGGGGCGTAACTGGGCGTACTCCTTTACGCACGTGCGTATAATTCGTCACGCTTTATATGTGAAAAAATAAAAATGCTAAAAACTTGAAAATGCATTAAAAATAGTGTCCGTAGTGGGGTAAGGACGAAGACATGACTAGCCGAATGATCAAATATAGAGAAAATAATAATCCTTTCATTTGTTATACGATATTCTTATTACCCCTTCTTAACATATAATGATACATACGCATGTGCATTCACAATCTTCTGTGAGCAATATATTAACAAGTAGATATACTACAGAATCGTCCGAAACAATTTGTCATGACCATTAGATGCGCAAAACGCACGCAGCGTGGTTCACAGCTCATAAATGGCTTCGATATTCTGTCAGTCAGGGAGGGGTATTTTGTTCCTCTTTTTTATTGTTTGCAGAACACAATCCTCGTAGTAAAACTCTTTGCAAGGTGGCAGTTTCCGACATTAATTCAAATTGAAACCTGTATTGGGTATTCCGTTTAATTAAGTTAAGGAATAATTGTACATTTTTTCAATTTGATGATAGTGATGGTTCCTCGGGTCCGACGACCATTGGATATAAAGTCTCTGGCACATTCTCTGGTGGTTGTGTAGACCACTCCTCAAGGGGCACACTTTGGCACAGGCTGGGCAACGGAACCCTTGGCCAGATGCACCCTGGGCTGCTGTTGCTTTTCTCCGTCTACGCTTGGCCCCAACAGCTTCTCTCCTGGCTTCCTCAAATATCGTAGCACCTTGCTTTGTGACAGTCTTCCATCTGCTTCCGTCTTTTGCCATGTTTTCCCAATCATTCTCTGTGATGCCAGCTGCATTAAGTCGGCGCTTAAGCTGATCATAGAAGCGCTTTCGTGGCGCGCGTTTATCACGTTTGCTCTGGCGTAGCTTTCAATATAACAGAGCTTTGGGCATTCGTGTGTCCTCCAGTCGTGACAGGTTTCCAGGCCAGCGGAGCTGTTTGGTCAGAAGCACGGCCTCGATGCTGGGGACGTTGGCTCGAAGACTTCTGGGTTTGTCAAATAGTCACGCAACATGATACCCATGAGGCATCGTTGATGGAATCGTTTCAGAAGCTGCACTTATTTTCGGTACAGAACCATGTCTTCGCATCCATGCAGGAGAGTGGTGACAACTGCAGCTCTGTACTCTTGAATATTTCTGCTACCGCCAAAAGGAGCCGTTGGATTTCGGGATGCGATCGCTTTGTTTTATTGTATTGTGTAAGTACATATTTACATTTCAGAACTGTTCAAACAACTCCAAATGCACGAGAAGACGTAGTTTTCAGCTTAGCGTTACCCTGCCACACATGATACTGATCTAAATATACGGCAGTATATGCAGTTTACTAGCGTACAATAATAGCTTAAATATGAAAGTTTTATATGTTATTGTGCAGTCAGTAAATTCAAATGGACACTTTATTTTCTGTAAAGCAATAAATGTAAAGACATGCATTTGCCCACATAGATATTTTCTGACAGTTAAGGCGAAACAAAATTAACGGCCCGTATTGTATAACTGTGCGTATACTCAAAACACGGCCAAGTTCGCCCCTGCCGCTTATCATTTCACTCGCCATAGAGGGAAATGATCAGGTTATCATTCACTGGTATTCTCCACTCAATCACCGCACAGCATGAAATAAAAAACGGACTATTTTTCCATAAATATCATCGATCTACAAGTAGAAGTTTACAACCTCTGGCAAATTAATATACATGTACAGTATGTACATGCATGTGTTTACATAAATTCAACAAAATTATAATATAGCGACAACTTCTCACAAAATATGGCCTTTTTTCCCACCATACTAACCAGAATACACGAACTTACGACGTTTAAGCTTATCTCGCGCAAGTTTATTTATTTATTGTCCAAAAGCATAAAATAAAAAGAAAAAAAATTGTTGATTTCGGTTGCGCCACTCGTAGAAAAATCATTTTCTATGAACACTCGTGAAATAAAATACGATCTTACACCGAAATCAACAAATGCCCTCTATTTATTTGATTTAACACCTACTGCTTTACTGTCTCTTTTTTGTCAATATAATAGAAACTTAAGAATCTTTATAAATTTGGGTCCAGGGATTCAAATAGTTAACACACAAAAACGGTCGACAACATCAAAACACACACAATGGAAACGTATGGAACGCCAAAACTGCCTTTTGTTGAGAAAAACTGATATGCTTGGTTAGTTGGCATTTGGTTGAGTCAAGCTGGCATTAGGTTGAGTGAGATTGGCGTTATGTTGAGTCAAGTTGACATTATGTTGAGTCAAGATCACATTATGTTGAGTCAAGGTGGCATTATGTGGGGTCGAACTGGCATAAGGTGGAGTCAGAATAGCATAAGGTTGAGTCTAGTTTGCATTCGGTTGAGTCAATTTGACATTAGGTTGAGTCAAAGGCATTACGTTTAGTCAAGATGGCATTAGGTTGAGTCCAATTAGCATTATGTTGGGTCAAGTTGACATACGATTTAGTCTATTTGGCATTAGGTTGAGTCAAGTTGGCATTTTGTTGGGTCAAAATGCTATTTGGTTGAGTCAAGTTGGTATAATGTTCGGTCAAGTTGACATAAGGTTGAGTCAAGTTAACACTAGATTGAGGCAAATTGGCCTTATGTTGGTCAAGTTATCATTAGGTTGAGTCAAGTTGACATAATGTTTGGTCAAGTTGGCATTAGGTTGATTCAAATTGGCATTGACTCAACATAATGAAACCTGGACTCAGCCTAAAGCAAACTTGACCCAACATAATGAAAACTGGACTCAACCTAAAGCAAACTTGACTCAACATAATGAAAACTGGACTCAACCTAAAGCAAACTTGACTCAACATAATGAAAACTGGACTCAACCTAAAGCAAACTTGACTCAACATAATGAAAACTGGACTCAACTTAACGCAAACTTGAATCAACATAATGACAACTTTACTCAACCTAAAGCAAACTTGACTCAACATAATGAAAACTGGACTCAACCTAAAGCAAACTTGACCCAACATAATGAAAACTGGACTCAACCTAAAGCAAACTTGACTCAACATAATGAAAACTGGACTCAACCTAAAGCAAACTTGACCCAACATAATTTCAACTTGACTCAAAATAATGCCAGCTTGACTCAACCAAATGCCAACTAACCAAACATATCAGTTTTGGCGTTCCATAGAAACGCAATCCGAAACAGAATTAAGTGTTAGCTTTGTAGTTTATTGCACAATTGTTATAAATGTATGTGTACTTGGCACTACGTAATTGGGGAAGTATACGAATATTTTACATAATGCCTTTTACAAAACGAAACAATAAATAGTTCCTGTGTTCTTTCCACAAAACAATTAAACAGAACTTAAAAGTCCATGTAAACATTGGTCGGTTGGGAAAGAAACCATGTTTGTGTTGTTAAACCTACCTTTGTTCACGTCTTTCACGAAAATAAACATCTTGTTTCGTTGTGGAATATTTATAGTTTATATGTTGTATGTTGCCGTTGAACAATGCGTAATAAATGACGAACAAGACAACGCAATGTCGGCGGCTTGTATTTAATCCCGGGGCCTCTTCTATATTCTTTATTTCTTCAACGAAGAAACGGTGTGGACTATTAAAAAAACAAAGGTAACTAAGTAAAATTCGTAGTTTCATATGTGTAAATTTCCACCATTTTTACCTACGTTGTTTTGACAGTTTGTGCCATTAAGATAAGACTGGTTAAAATTGGATTCAGTATGACATGCTATCATCATTTTATTTTATTTGTACTTAAAGGGTAAGAGTCCTAAGGCGGCAACACAAGTTAAAAAAATCTGTAATGTATACATTAATATTGGCATATATCAACGGTCGAAATAATGTAGTTAAAATGGAAATAGAGTTTACGCGTTCTTAGAAAAAATACATTTTGACCTAAGATATGTGAGTACATTGTATTACCATAGTTTGCATAGATTTGCTCGCAAGTATAAATAGCGCAGATGGGTAGATAACGGTCAATTGTAATTTGTTCGTACAATTCCGACGTCTTGAGTTCGATACTCAGTCTGGGTTTTCGTTTCTGCAAGCGCTTTTGTTTTTATCAAAAAGTAAAAATACAGCGCATGATTCATACCTCATTTAATGTATACGACTCCTTATTGCTCATTTATCTAATATCATGATATTTGCATTGTTAGACCAGATAAGGTGCGTACACACGGCCAGATAAGGCGCGTACACACGGCCAGATAAGGCATATACACTCGGCCAGATAAGGCATATACACACGGCCAGATAAGGCAGATACAATCGGCCAGATAAGGCAATACACTCGGCCAGATAAGGCATATACACACGGCCAGATAAGGCATATACACACGGCCAGATAAGGAATATACACTCGGCCAGATAAAGCATATACACTCGGCCAGATAAGGCATATACACTCGACCAGATAAGGCGCGTACACACGGCCAGGTAAGGCATATACACTCGGCCAGATAAGGCATATACACACGGCCAGATAAGGCATATACACACGGCCAGATAAGGAATATACACAAGGCCATATAAGGCGCGTACACACGGCCAGATAAGGCGCGTACACTAGACCAGATACGGCATATACACTCGGCCAGATAAGGCGCGTACACTAGACCAGATAAGGCGCAAACTCTCGGCCAGATAAGGCGCATACACTAGACCAGATAAGGCGCGTACACTAGACCAGATAAGGCGCGTACACTAGACCAGATAAGGCGCGTACACTAGACCAGATAAGGCGCATACACTAGACCAGATAAGGCGCGTACACTAGACCAGATAAGGCGCATACACTAGACAGATAAGGCGCGTACACTAGACCAGATAAGGCGCATACACTAAACCAGATAAGGCGCATACACTAGACCAGATAAGGCGCATACACTAGACCAGATAAGGCGCGTACACTAGACCAGATAAGGCGCGTACACTAGACCAGATAAGGCGCATACACTAGACCAGATAAGGCGCGTACACTAGACCAGATAAGGCGCGTACACTAGACCAGATAAGGCGCGTACACTAGACCAGATAAGGCGCGTACACTAGACCAGATAAGGCGCGTACACTAGACCAGAAAAGGCGCGTACACTAGACCAGATAAGGCGCATACACTAGACCAGATAAGGCGCGTACACTAGACCAGATAAGGCGCATACACTAGACCAGATAAGGCGCGTACACTAGACCAGATAAGGCGCATACACTAGACCAGATAAGGCGCGTACACTAGACCAGATAAGGCGCGTACACTAGACCAGATAAGGCGCATACACTAGACCAGATAAGGCGCGTACACTAGACCAGATAAGGCGCATACACTAGACAGATAAGGCGCGTACACTAGACCAGATAAGGCGCGTACACTAGACCAGATAAGGCGCATACACTAGACCAGATAAGGCGCGTACACTAGACCAGATAAGGCGCATACACTAGACAGATAAGGCGCGTACACTAGACCAGATAAGGCGCATACACTAGACCAGATAAGGCGCATACACTAGGCCAGATAAGGCGCATACACTAGACCAGATAAGGCGCGTACACTAGACCAGATAAGGCGCGTACACTAGACCAGATAAGGCGCATACACTAGGCCAGATAAGGCGCATACACTAGACCAGATAAGGCGCGTACACTAGACCAGATAAGGCGCGTACACTAGACCAGATAAGGCGCATACACTAGACCAGATAAGGCGCGTACACTAGACCAGATAAGGCGCGTACACTAGACCAGATAAGGCGCGTACACTAGACCAGATAAGGCGCGTACACTAGACCAGATAAGGCGCGTACACTAGACCAGATAAGGCGCGTACACTAGACCAGATAAGGCGCATACACTAGACCAGATAAGGCGCGTACACTAGACCAGATAAGGCGCATACACTAGACCAGATAAGGCGCATACACTAGACCAGATAAGGCGCATACACTAGACCAGATAAGGCGCGTACACTGGACCAGATAAGGCGCGTACACTAGACCAGATAAGGCGCGTACACTAGACCAGATAAGGCGCATACACTCGGCCAGATAAGGCGCGTACCCTCGGACAGATAAGTCGCATACACCAGGCCAGATAAGGCGCGTACACTCGGCCAGATAAGGCGTGTACACTAGACCAGATAAGGCGCGTACACTCGGCCAGGTAGGGCGCATACACAAGGCCAGATAAGGCGCATACACATGGCCAGATAAGGCGCGTACACTAGACCAGATAAGGCGCATAAACGTATCACAAAATACACAGTGAAAATAACATCAGGGTGTGCATTTACGTACAAAATTTCGTACGTGCGTACATTATAGAAATTGAAAACAGACCCATAAATGATATCGAATTTTAAAGATTTGAATGGTGTTACGTACCGGTATTAAAAACATTGTTATTATCCTCATGCATGGAGTGTCTATGGCATTACTTAAAATTACATTTCGTTCGTTGGCACTTTTGTGTGTAAACCAGATTCCGACTGAACGTACATCTACCTTGATACATTTTGGCATTGCTATTGGAGATCACTCTTTCGTAGACCTAGTCCGTTTCATCGTTTCAGGCGATAGTAATGTGACAGCTTCCTGGACAGGCTCGACATACTCGTTCAGGCGATAGTTATATATGACAGCTTTCTTGTACCAGGCTAGAAATACTCGTTTAGGCGATAGTTATATGACAGCTTTCTGGCACCAGGCTAGAAATACTCGTTCAGGCGATAGTTATATGACAGCTTTCTGGTACCAGGCTAGAAATACTCGTTCAGGCGATATTTAAATGACAGCTTTCTGGTACCAGGCTAGAAATACTCGTTCAGGCGGTAGTTATCTGACAGCTTTCTGGTACCAGGCTAGAAATACTCGTTCAGGCGATAGTTAAATGATAGCTTCCTGGTACCAGGCTAGAAATACTTGTTCAGGCGATAGTTATATGACAGCTTCCTGGTACCAGGCTAGAAATACTCGTTCAGGCGATAGTTATGACATCTTCCTGGTACCAGGCTTGAAATACTCGTTCAGGTGATAGTTATATGACAAAAATTTTAAATATAAATTTTAAATATAAATATAATGTCCTTGTTGAAGATTTCTTTTTTCATCACTTACGTGATAGTTATATGACAGCTTCGTGGTACCAGGCTAGAAATACTCGTTCAGGTGATAGTTATATGACAGCTTTCGGGTACCAGGCTAGAAATACTCGTTCAGGTGATATTTATATGACAACTTTCTGGTACCATGCTAGAAATACGCGTTCAGGCGATAGTTATATGACAATTTTCTGGTACCAGGCTAGAAATACTCGCTCAGGTGATAGTTATATGACAGCTTTCTGGTACTAGGCTAGAAATACTCGTTAAGGTGGTAGTTAAATGACAGCTTTCTGGTACCAGGCTAGAAATTAGTTGTATCTATTTTAACTAGCGCTAAATTACTTATAATTATCGCTTTTCCACCATCAATACGGTACATACTGCATTTAACAGTCAACAACGGATAGGCGGATCGCAAAACCCGTATTCGCTTCTAGCATTTTCTTTTTCCGTATTATACTAGCACTACAACTTAGCTATATCGTTAATATGAATTAGTAATGCATTAGTCATAATTGCGACTTATATTAAATAATTGATTACTGGTTTGCAGTTAAGTTAATGCATACATGATCGCCGTTTTATATTATGACGTATTGAACATTTATTAAACATTTCGATAAAGTACTGATATAAAACCTTTATTCGGACATGTCGAACTTCTGATATCTCGAAGTCATTTGTGAACACCCGACGACTTCGATATAACGAAGTTCAGCTGTATATCGTAATAACGACTTATTAGGCATCTTGCCTTTGAACCTTCAAACTAAATTCCATCCGAACAACCAAGCGACTTCATTAAGTAACATTATACGAGTTTATCCACATTACTGTTTACTTAAGAAAAAATAACACATTAAAATTTGAACAGAACAATGGAGTGGATGCTGCAACTGCTGCTGGCGCTGTGCCTGCTGTTGATGACGCTGTACCACGTGACCGCTCAACCGGACTGGGGTATGGACGCTATGACCTCAGTTTTCAGCGATTTTGGAGACACTTTCGAGTCCGTTTCCTGGGTAGAATCAGTACTTGGTGTCTTTCGAGACAGATTGTTTTGATTTATCGTCACACCGAAATACTTAGAATCTGAATTTTTAGTTTAATAGTCGTTTAATAGGTAGCATGTGCTTTTGTCAAATTCTCGAATACATTCTATGTTTAAGAAGGATGAATACATTCAAGTGAGATACTTTCCATTGTACTATCAAACAAAGGTGAACGAATGGTTTAAATAGAGTTTCTCTACTAGATATCCATACAAATCTGGGACACTTTAGCTGACCCCGACGATACGTAACTTTCCACGTAACTAAGGGCTAGTAAGGAGCCAGTGGGCAACGTGTCATGTATCTATACGACATTGCAAAATATGTCAGACGATTCCGCGAACTTATCAAAGAACAGGCGTACAGAGCCGCATGCAAGCGGAGCGATTTTGAAAAATTAGGGGGAAAATAGGCCCAAAATCTTTAAATTATTGCTACATGTTTTTCTAGTGGTTTGTGAAAGATTTCGCAAAATATTAACTCACGAATCGAACAAACATGGCAGATAAATACACATAAGTATAGCAATTGCGACCCATGCGCAGAACCTGACGTAAAAAATTAAACATCCGGGGTCCGCTTAACTACAATAACCCATTTGCCGGGCCGGGCTAGCTCAGTTGGTAGAGCGCTGGACTGTCAATCCGGGGTTCGTGAGTTCGAGCCCCAGCCCGTGTGGGGATTAGTCATGAAGTAATTTCGACGGCCATTCTCCCCCTACCTCTGATTCAAGTAGGGCAGTTGTCAGTATGTGCACTCGGTACTAGTCAACCACCACCTGAGCTGTCCCTGGAAAAGTCTGAGTAGGTTAACTGACCGCCGTTATATGACTGAAATACTGTCCAAAACGGCGAAAATCCAACAAAACAACACAAGTCTAACTCTACCTCTCCTTGTATGCTTAAACGTAAATTGTTGACCTTTAGTGAGTCTCAAAACCACATACCCGACCTTCGCTTTACTGGCTTCCTGTTTTATTTTTCAGATCGCAATGGCTGGAACTGGGGCTGGAATTCCGGCTGGAACTCGAACTCGGGCTCGGGCTGGCAGTGATGACGTCACTCATGACGTCATAGTTCAGTCAAGACTCCTTACCGACATTTGATAAAAAAAAAAAAAATGTGGTGTATTGAACTATTTAATTTTCTTCTAAATGAATTGTGCAACGAACATCGCGACATGCGCGTCAAGTGATAGTTTCTTAATCAAAAATAGTTTGCACGTGTTCAGACAAAACCTTTAATCCATGTATACTCTGATTAGACAGTTGTTTAGATTATTCAACACTAATAAACGACGCAAAGTCGTAGCACGTGTTCATTTAGTTACTTTCGTAATTTGTATTTCTTTTATCTGTTTTAAAGTTATTGTGTCACTTTCATGTGCTTCTTTTTTTTAATAAACAGATATAAACTGCCTACTAATAAACTTTTCGATCAACGACCTCAATAATGAGACAGATTTTATATGAAAAGTATAGATTTTCATTGTGTGGTTACTAACTTAAAGTTAATATTAAATTTTATGAACATGCTTGTGTAATGGTTATGATGCATAAACATGACTTTTAGTAATGTCTGCATATAGGTCTCAATAAATCTTTTAAAGTAATACATGCAGTTTAAGAATGATATTTTGCTGTTTCGTGTTGAAGATTAGATAACATTACACAATTAAACTGTATTGCATTCTATCTAGCACATGTCTACTGATTATTAATAATGGTTTCAGATAGTAACATATCAACCAAATATCAACAGCAATTTTGTGAAATGGTATATTTGTCCATAAAATCATCTAAGATGTCTGTTATGCATTCCATGTGGAATTTGTCTGAAAACATTTAAATTCTCGTACAGCTGAACTTTTTTATTAGTCGAAGTTCTAGATAGGTCGACGCGGTAATAAAGTGTATTCTGTCCATGCAGTCCAGGTATTATTAATTGTCACCTTTATATAGTGGCAATTTAGGGAACGTGAACTATGCAAGTTTCAGATAATGCTACTGTCAGTAAAGTCACGTTATGTCTTGTACAATGTAGTATTATTGTAGTAAAACTTAAACAGCAATTTTAAGAGAAACTAAGAACGTAACTCACGGTGTTAAAACGAATCGGTCACCTCTCCGTTAAAAATAACCAAAACCGCACCCTCTCCGTTACGATACCTGTCACTCTCCGTTAAATCACGATGTTTGGATGTTGGGAGGCATCGATCAACACAGAAAAACGGAAGTTATGAGGTAAGTTGCTTGAAAATGTATGGCGCACGGAGCATTAGCACCTTGACACAGCATGTTTGTTTTCTGTACAAATGCAATACGGAACTTAAACGAAGGAAAACAAATTCAGACAGTCGTCAACCCCACATATTTACATTTGAAGTTTGTGTATATATGTGCATCGATTTCTGTCAATTCCTGTTGGGTGCATTCTCAACTGATATTTCGTTAATAAAAATCACACACAAAAAAGATAAATACTGTCTTAAATATGATACAAAACGAATGAAATTAGTATCACCCCGGCACCTGTATCCTCTCCGTTACTTCATTTTTTGTGGTACCTGTGTCCTCTCCGTGTATGGTACCTGCAACCTTTCCGTTATAGTTCATTAATACACGAGTTCTTATATATACGGCTGTTGATAGGGAGATGTTTCTTTTTGTAATTCCGTTTCAACTCAAGATGTGTAGAACTATACCACTTTGCTGATCAATTAAAACGATACACGCGATTTTCAGTAGAAATACAGCCATGAAAATTATTAGTGGCATTTTCCTTTAAAAACATTAGAAAATGAAAATTATTATTATAATAAAATATAATTTAAAGTATAATCATTGAGAATATGTCAGCTTTTTCAAAAACTAATCGATTAAAAATTGAAAAAGTTAAAAAATTAAGTATTGTTATAATATGACTTGTCTATTGTGTGTGCAATAAATGCGCGTTTGTTAATTGTATCAAATGCATGTCTTCTTTGACTTAAAATTCAGAATCCTACAATGTTCAACTGTTTTGATAATTATTATGTCCCCTTATCGATGTATTGGTTTGCTTGAGGTGAGGGTGGCGTAGTGGATATGGTGTCCGCCTAGCGACCGGGATGTCCCGGCTTCGATCCGCACTCTGGGAACGTACTCAAGACATCCCCCAAATACACCAAGTACTGGTTCTACCCAGGAAACGGACTCGAGAGTGTTTCAATAAGCCTTAGGCTTTCGATGCAATCGAGCTAAAATACATAGGTTTAAACTAAACTATTGGATTGCTTTATGTCGGTCGGTCTACGGTGTCCTGTTACTGCCATCGTAGTTTCGCGACTTCGACCTGTGCTTTTGAAAGGGCGCCGACGCGCCGACACGATACGCCGACGCGCCGACACGATACGCCGAAACGCAGAGACGATGCGCCGAAGCGCCGAGACGATACGCCGAAGCGATATAAACGTCGCAATCTCGTGTGTTTTTTTCATATGTGACTATAAAATTGGGCGAAGATACGAAGATACGACGTTCATATCGCTTCGACGCATCGTGTCGGCGCGTCGGCGCATCGTGTCGGCGCGTCGGCATATCGTCTCGGCGCTTCGGCGCATCGTGTCGGCGCGTCGGCTTATCGTCTCGGCGCTTCGGCGCATCGTCTCGGCGCTTCGGCGCATCGTGTCGACGCGTCGGCGTATCGTCTCGGCGCGTCGGCGTATCGTCCCGGCGCGTCGGCGCCCTTTCATTTCTGAGGTCGCCGACGCGCCGATACGATACGCCGACGCGCCGAGACGATACGCCGAGACGATACGCCGAAGCGATATAAACGTCGCAATCTCGTGTGGTTTTTTCATATGTGGCTATTCAATTGGGCGAAGATACGACGAGACGACGTTTATATCGCTTCGACGCATCGTGTCGGCGCTTCGGCGTATCGTGTCGGCGCTTCGGCGTATCGTGTCGGCGCTTCGGCGTATCGCCTCGGCGCTTCGTGTTCGGCGCTTCAGCGTATCGTGTGGGCGCTTCTGCGTATCGTGTCGGTGCTTCGGCGTATCGGCTCGGCGCTTCGGCGCATCATGTCTGCGCGTCGGCGTATCGTCTCGGCGCGTCGGCGTATCGTCTCGGCGCGTCGGCGTATCGTCTCGGCGCGTCGGCGCCCTTTCATTTTCTGAGGTCGCCGACGCGCCGACACGATACGCCGACGCGCAGACATGATGCGCCGAAGCGCCGAGCCGATACGCCGAAGCACCGACACGAAACGCAGAAGCGCCCACACGATACGCTGAAGCGCCGAACACGAAGCGCCGAGGCGATACGCCGAAGCGCCGACACGATACGCCGAAGCGCCGACACGATACGCCGAAGCGCCGACACGATGCGCCGAAGCGATATAAACGTCGTCTCGTCGTATCTTCGCCCAATTGAATAGCCACATATGAAAAAACCACACGAGATTGCGACGTTTATATCGCTTCGGCGTATCGTCTCGGCGTATCGTCTCGGCGCGTCGGCGTATCGTATCGGCGCGTCGGCGACCTCAGAAATGAAAGGGCGCCGACGCGCCGAGACGATACGCCGACGCGCCGAGACGATACGCCGACGTGTCGACACGATGCGCCGTAGCGCCGAGACGATACGCCGAAGCGCCGACACGATACGCCGAAGCGCCGACACGATACGCCGAAGCGATATAAACGTCGTCTCGTCGTATCTTCGCCCAATTTTATATGGCGTACCGTATTAGTCAAAAGTAAAAATATGTACGAATACGGTTTCAATAAATAGATATACCTGCAGCTGCAAAATGTGTGCCCACAGATGAAATGTACCATTAGGTTTCAATTTATACCTGTAGGCACATTTAAAATAATACCTACACGTTCAATTTATACCTACAGGTACAAATATATAACTGTTGTCACATTATTATTTCTACAAATATATACAGGTGCATTAAACAATATTATGAAAACACAATTGTTGTCTGTTAAATTTACTTATTGATATACGTATTTAATATTAACATTAAAGAATTGACATTAAAAATAAAAACAATGTTTGCATTAAGACTGTCTGCTTTATTTTGGTTTGGGTCAGAAAATATACCTACAGGTACAATTTTAGTTCGGGTATAAATTTATACCTGTAGGTACAAACGTATGCCTGTAGGTACAATTTTGTACCTGCAGGTCCATCTATTTATTACGGTGGCACAGATGTGACCTGCACTACTCTTTTTTTAATTTTGTTCCCACGGGATGCTAACTCGTGGGAACGAGATACTAACTCATGAGAACGAGATATTATGTCGAGGGAACGAGATACTATGTCGAGGAAACGAGATACTAAGTCGAGGGAACGAGTTAGTATCTCGTTCCCACGAGTTAGTATTTCGTTTCCACGAGTTAGAGAACCAATCAAATGTTTCCGTATATATGTTTTTATAATAACCATGGCCGACAAAAACGATCATGTTGTAAGATGGTACTAAGTCATTCGCTCGAGTTAGTATCTCGTTCCCACGAAACAGTAAGTCGTTCCATCGACATAGTTTATTTCGTTCCCATGAGTTAGCATCTTAGTCCTACGAGTTAGTATCTCGTTCCCTCGAGGTAATATCTCATGGGAACGAGAAAAAAAGTAGTGCATGTCACCTCTGTGCCACGTAATTTATAGTTGTTGTGTTTACATTTACTTTTGACTCGAACGGTGCTGCATAATTTTATAGCCACAGATGAAAAAATACACACGAGATTGCGACGTTTATATCGCTTCGGCGTATCGTGTCGGCGCTTCGGCGTATCGTGTCGGCGCTTCGGCGTATCGTCTCGGCGCTTCGGCGCATCGTGTCGGCGCGCCGGCAAATCGTCTCGGCGCGACGGCGTATCGTCCCGGCGCGTCGGCGCCCTTTCATTTCTGAGGTCGCCGACGCGCCGACACGCTACGCCGACGCGCCGAGGCGATACGCCGACGCGCCGACACGATGCGCCGAAGCGCCGAGACGATACGCCGAAGCGCCGAGACGATACGCCGAAGCGCCGACACGATACGCCGAAGCGATATAAACGTCGTATCTTCATATCTTCGCCCAATTTTATAGCCACATATGAAAAAAACACACGAGATTGCGACGTTTATATCGCTTTGGCGTATCGTGTCGGCGCTTCTGCGTATCGTCTCGGCGCGTCGGCGTATCGTGTCGGCGCATTGGCGCCCTTTCATAAGCATAGGTCGAAGTCGCGAAACTACGATGGCGGTAACAGGACACCGTGTCAGATCACTTTCGTTTCTGTCAAAGTCAAACAATTTTCATCCGTTCTACCCAAGTGGCCCTTGATTGATATTAGACTGTGGTTCGAATCCTGCAAAAAACTTTCTTTTTTCTTTTCATATTTTTTTTACTTTAAAATCATTTTTCTTTATTTTGTCTTTTTTATTCCTCTGTTATAAATTTTCTTTATTAGTTGAATAACCGTGCGGTTATTTACAAGTGACATGTATTATAAGCTTACAATATTAACAAGACGCAGTGCAACAACTGTCAAAGATCAACTGAAAAAATAATTATACCAAAGTACCATTTTGCGAATTAAAGTGGCATACTGACGGTAATACCCGTAAACATGAAACGTATTAACGAGGCACATTACAATTTTTAACTCGACGATTTTTTGTTAAATTTTTTGTCAGAATCCATTTCTCACAAAAATATCAAAGGTATCCATTTGAAACTTTCAATACTTGTTCACTGTCAAAGGATAATCCATTACAACAAGACAGGTAATTCTGTGATTTGTATTTGAAGAGTTATCTACCCTTGATTGGACTTAAAACTTGGCATATTTTGACAATTTTTGGTAAATCTAAAATTTCTCAATAACTATCAAAGACATAAATTGAAACACAAGGTACTTGTCTATGGTGCTGCCCCCATTCTGCAGCAAGATGAGATAACTCTTTTACTGATTTTGTTGGAGTTATTACCCTTTTCAACTTACAATTTCCGCTTTAGGTAAAATTTCTCAATACCTATATGAGATATTGACTTGAAACTCAAAGTACTCAATCACAGTGATGAACTTATTCTGTAAGCAAGAGGGGGTAACTCTATCAAGGATTTGTTTGAGTTATTGCCCCTTTTTCAACTTAGAATTTATGCTTTAGGTCAAATTTCACAATATCTATAAGAGGTATTGACTTCAAACTCAAAATACTTGATCACAGTTATGAACCCATTCTGTAGACAAGATGAAGTAAGTATATCAAGGATCTTGGTTGAGTTTTTGCCATTTTTTTCAACTTAGAATTTTAGGTCCAATTTTTCAATATTAATGTGCATGCACATAGCGGTACTTCATGTACATTTCATTAATATCGATTTAACTACTACTACTATTTTTCCAGCGCCCACGCAAGAGGTTACCAGTACCTCATACGGAGAGGTTACCAGTTCCTCATACGGAGAGGTTACCAGTTCCTCATACGGAGAGGTTACCAGTACCTCATACGGAGAGGGTACCAGTTCCTCATACGGAGAGGGTACCAGTACCTCATACGGAGAGGGTACCAGTTCCTCATACGAAGAGAGTACCAGTACCTCATATGGAGAGGGTACCAGTTCCTCATACGGAGAGGGTACCAGTACCTCATACGGAAAGGGTACCAGTTCCTCATACGGAGAGGTTACCAGTACCTGCCTATTCTGTGTCGTGGCCTAAGTTTATGGCCTTTATACCATTTTTTCTACTAATTGTGCTATGGGTAACAACATACATCCATAGTGAAATCATTTTTTAACTAAGTATGGTCCATAAAACACCGGATTTTAATTAAACGAAGGAAATTACGACAGAAAACATCACTGAAATTAGCAAATGTCAGTCAGAGTTTACAACTGTTTTCGGTATTTCTAGAAAACGTACTGTTTTATGGATTAAAATCCACGATACATAAGCAGTTCAATGGCCAAGATGTTCCGTGAAACAAATAAAACTCGAATTTTAGCGATACAAAAACTATTATATTAACGTGAAAGTGACCTACCGGTAGTTTCCGTGTTGATTTTTAACGGATAGGGACATGTACCGTAACGGAGAGGGTGCGTTTTTGGTTAGTTTTAACGGAGAGGTGACCGATTCGTTTTAACACCGTATAACTGGGTGTCTGAGTTTCGGGGTCCACCGGTCCGTAATGTCAAAATTGTCAGTAAATATTTGTTTTGAATTTAAGTTTACAGAATTATGAGTTGTAACTTCATTAGATCTATGCGACTTGGTTTCTGTTTTGCTTTTTTCTTTCTTAAAGTTGTATTTTACACAAAACGTACTGTGGTACATGGAATGAAGTGTGTATGACGCGAAATCTTCGTGGTACGAAACCACTATCGTTAGCAACTCCTCACAGTGGTCTCCCCTACTTCGCTGCTTTGACCGCTGCCGCCACAATTTGTTGTTTTGAAGATGATTAAATGGACTGTCAACGACAACGGCCTCAAGGGGGTAGTTTCTTCAAACACTCTGAAATTAATATATTAAAAATGCCAGAATTATAATAACGGTTAAAGTAAGGTATGTACAATGTGAAAAGAATTTTCGCATTCTGAGATAAACATCAATTTATTATATGGGTCGTGTTTGTTTGGCCCTTTCATGTGTATATTTTGACGTCAGAAGTGTGAGTATTTTGTAAGACCATAGTGTACACACGTCTCATTACAAGGAAGAATACCGCAGTTGGTAAAAGCGCTGTCTGTTGTAAGGCTCCTAAGTCGTGAGTTCGATACCCGCTTGGGGTTTTAATTTTTCATACATTTTTGCTGATTTGTTTTTATCAAATACCTCATTATGTATTATATAATTTATTGTTACTTGAATGTACATGTCTTAGTATAGCGTATTTCTATCATCCAATACCATTTATAGTGCAACAGGAAACCAATATTTCGTTGACGTAGCTCCTGTAAACAAGATTTATTTTTAAAAGTGATGATTATTTCGCCAAGTACTTGATTAAATATATAATGCAAATGTACAATTAAACAATACAAAATTTCAGCATAACTAAAAACAAGAAATGTCTTTAAAAACGACAATTGGCGTTGAAATTAATATTGAGAAGTCATTAAAAAATTACCTAAACATAACAGAGGGCCAAGTTACGCGACTTCTCAGACCCCAGATTTTGTGGTCCCCACCTATATTTGGAAACTTGTTCGACCCCAGGTTTTTCGGACACCATAAGTAAACTTATCGGACCCAAACGGTTATTTGAGATACATTTATTAATTAAAAAATAAAATTATTATTAATATCTGTACCGTGAATAAGCCGAGCATACAGCTCTATCTTTTCACCAGTGATACATGAATAACCAAAATAATTTAATTTCACAGAATTGTTATGAACAGTTATCTGAATGTGTCAAGCCAGTTTAACAAGTAAACAATGTAAGAAAATGATTTCGGGAATGAAATACAATTATTATGTATCAGACGAGTCTATATAGTTATTTAAAGTAATATACCATACATTCATCTTTTAGTTAGAAGTTATCTAATATATACACGATTGGAAGTCAAATAAGCATTAATACTCTATAATACATAGTGTTACTAAAAATAGTAACATTTTGACGTCGATTACGGGCCGTTACGCGGCTCCGCTGAGCCGATATAATTATAATTGGCCGCGGCCGATTTTTCGATAATCGAAGAGAATCCGATCGCGCGACGTCAACGACCACGAATGTCGTATTTAGTCAAAATTAAACGGTAATGCAAATACTGAATATTAACGAAAGTTTGTAGTTAAATTGATTAAATATATATACGATCTATAGCCTATGCATCTTTTAGTTTGAGAAAAAGAATCACTGAACAAAATTGAACAGATCGGAAACTTTTACTGTACCTCAATTTCAATCCATTGCTTCCAACAATAAAAATCCAACAATACTGTAAGCACTTCAATTCCATTGTCTTGTATCCATAAGCCTTAATTTTTAGCAATCATGATATTAATTTCAGGTGAACCATTCTGACCAGAAACACGATTTACGAAATCGCAATGACTGGTCAGAACGTTTGATTTTATTCGATTCAAAGTATCAGAATATTTTATTTATCCAACTAACACATTCATCATTCAGAATACGTCCATGCATGATTTATTAAACTAATAGTAATGTATTTTACTAAATCTAAAAGCAAACACGACATAATCGTTGTCACAACAAACCTGCGAGTCCAGCGAAAATTGGTTTGTTTCGTCACTGTTTTTCTGTTTATAAATTACGTCATTCGATAAATTCAAATTAACAGTAAGTTTATAATTATAAATTCACCATTTATTGTCATTTTTAGGTTTATGATTCTCTTAACGCTAATTGAAGCATGTATGAGTATACTAGCACAGCTATACAACGGTTGCTAGCTACGCGCGCTATTTTTAGAATGACACTACTGTTTCTGGAATGTGTTGAACTCGCCAGAATCAATGGGCTACATGGAACGGCAACTCTGTGAATGAGATTAATGAATGGAAACATTGCACACTTGCTATTTATAGAGGTACCGCCTATATAAATGTAGGCTGGACAAAATAGTTATTTCGTTACGTGAATGAATATAGCATTCTGTTTATAGCATTCTGTTTATGGCATACAATGAGAAAATACATTCATAATTAGCCTCAGTTCTAGAGTGTATGTCGAGGATATGTTTGTAACTTTATTTTAAGTGCTTATGTAACAATTATGTAAAGTTTAATCTCCAAAAGTATGCAGCACTGATTGGTAGACATTAAACGATTGTTGTAAGTTTGCATCACCGAAAACTAGAAAATTTGCCCAATTCTATTGGCATTCAATTTTCCCGCTGCATAATTAAATCTAGGTCAAATGCGATCTTAGACATCTACGCCGAATTATACATTTATTAGTGCATTTAAGTGAAAGTTAAAATGTAATTTATCTTATTATTGGCAAATGTACATGCAAAAACCTTTATCCAAATAACAAATGCACGTGTTATATTGCATATGTAGAGTATTGAACAACTGCTATTTAATAGATGTTCAATTGGCGTTTACAGGGATCACGAGGTATTTTTAAAGGCTGTGATTAATATCGCGTAGCAGGGGAGATCACTGTGGGTAGTTAGACATTAACGCCTAGCAGGGGAGTAGTTTGCATCGTTGATCGTCAATTGACCTTAAAGGAGGTCGGTCAATAAGCAAAGCATGGGCACGAGATGAATCGAATGTCAAATTTTAGATTATACTTTTGCTTGCACTATTTTATTAAACAATTTACAAAACCAATAAAGAAAAAGACAGTGAACACTTACATTTCCGCACGTGACATTATTTTATGGCCGTACTTTTTTTTAATCGAAGGAAAGTTCATCGGGCGATGTTTTGCTTGAGTCAGCTTCTCTGTTACCGGGTATTGACGAAATGTACCAATATTTCATTTTTAATCGTGAAAACGGCAAATTTTAAAGCAGTTAGCAGGGAAGAGCACACCTAAGTAAGTATTATTCCTTCCTAAGGAACAATTATATATTCCGTAGGAAGAGATAATTATTATCTAGGACGTATTATTTGTTCCTTAGGAAGCAATTATTGTTCCTAAGGAAGAATTCGTGACTTTAGAACCTCATGGTACGCCATAGCACTCTGTTGAGTTTGAACCGGGGAGAATTCCAAAGAACGAGATTTACTTAACTTCTAACATACCATCGCAATGGTTACTTTCTCCTTCTTCAGTAACCACCGCAACCACCGAGTGAAATCCTTCCCAATTTGGAAGCATTTATTTTTAGAACAATTTGATTGTGTCATTACTTATAGAACTCCAACAAAAATGTAGCAGTATTGGTCCAGGTATATATAAGAGCTAAATTTAAACACACAATGAGATAAATAAATTAAGTATTATTTCAACGCAAGGATTTTACGTTGTCCACGTTGTTTACCTCTGCATGCCCACCAATTTTTAATTTACACAATGTGATTTGACTCTGGTCACGTGGAACTCTGTGACGGCAGGGATTTGATTATCCATGCTCGGAACTAGTCAAATCTCGGTGTGGAGGCTGTACGTTTAAACGTCTTACGGTGATCTCCCCTGTTACGTGTTAGTAATCACTCCCAACAAACAATCACGTGGCCATAGCAAATGTCACATGCGACTTAAAGAGTGTGAGATCTTAAATATTTTAACAGGCTAAAAATATTCGAGCCGAGTCGTGGGAGACCCGGGTTTAATGCTTGTGCGTTAAGTGTCGTCCCGGATTAGCCTGTGAAGTCTGCACAGGCTAATCCAGGACTGCACGTTCCGCTTTTATAGTATTTTCTGTTTCAAGGAAGTCTCTTCTAAACATAAATCCACTGAAGGCGGAAAGTGCCGTCCTGGATTAGCCTGTGCGGACTGCACAGGCTAATCCGGGACGACACTTAACGCACATGCATTAAGCCCGGGTTTCCCACGACACGCCTCATTCAAATCATTAAATAAGAAGACATATAAATTGCTGTTATTGTTGATGTTTTTTTTTCTACAAACAAAAAGTTATTACAGACATAGCGTTGACGGGCTACAAAACGCTGTTTACTTACACGTTGATCTTTCATGATTGCGTATGCATATGATCCTTTTCGTTAGGATTATTTGAACGAAGCACGGCTTAAAAAAGGGTTTTAAAGGGCTGAGTGCGTGAATTTATTGCGGAGCATTTGTTTTACTTCCAAGTAATTTTCGATGTTGACAAACTCATAATATATTACTAATAATAAGTTATCAAAACTGGATATAAACAAAAAGGAAACAGGAAAGCATTCAAAAGTATTGTATTGATAGCTGCTGAGTCCGACAATACGGCTTATATTCGTTGATTTGTTCAATAGTTAGCTATATTTGAAGAACGGAACCCGAACACTCTTCAATTACGAGAAACAAACATTTTAATACGGAAGTTATTTTCTATCGAAGGCTATTCTAGTGTCATATATATTTTAAAGAAACAAATCAACATTTCGATTCATTTTATTTAGCCGCTGGCTGCATAGCCGGCTGACCAGGCATGGCGCCAGCGCCAGCGCCACCAGCGCCACCAGCGCCATCCTCCCCACCGGAAGCAGCTGGCGACATCGCCTGCATTGCCTGCACCGTCTGCACCATGAACGCGACTTCCTGTGATAGCGCCAGCGGGCACTCAACGCAGCCGCAACATCCGGGGTGCATTGTCATGGGGATATGGAACACCGGAAGTACCCTTCGCGGCTCCATGGGCATCGAGCAGCACTCGCCGTCACAAGGACACGGCTCCTCCATCGGCGGCAGTGGGTCGCTAGGCCGGAACATCCGGCGAAGGTTGAGCGCCACTTGCAGCATGTTGTTCAGGAGACGCTCGATACCGGAACCAGGCGCTCCCATCATCGTCATGGGCGGAGGCATCGTCATGCGCGGTGACATCATATTCGGTGACGTCATCATCATCATCCCTCCGTTTCCGGGCGCCATCATTCCTCCGCTCCTCGGCGGCTGATTGACAAACTCAACTTCTGGAATCAATGAGACTTTACATAATGTGCATTAAAACTTTTGAAAAATCGATTTTTAAGTCGGAACAATCATGGTTATAACTAACGGTCTCAAAGTTTACGAAAAATTCGGGAATAAACATAATACATATATGTAATAATTTTACAAAATGATGCTTATACACAACTCTTATAAGCGAATAAATATGAAATGTTGGATATCACTTGGATCTAAATGATGTGTTTAGTGGCAAAGGTGCTTTGTCGATAATTGTCAAGTTATAAATTGATAAATAAAATAGTGCTGTCTTTATGGTTCTGTAGCATTTATGGCTCGTGAACATTTTCCATATACTAAATACGGTTAATTATGATTTCAGATATTAAATCGAGAAAAAAAGGTAACCAAAGTATATTAAAGTATTATTATCCTCTAAAAAATAATTCGTATTATACATTTGGACGTTTATTGGTTAATAAACAACGGTTCTGACTTTTGACGCGCATTATTTAATAGTTTAAATATCCTTGTATTTTAACTTCAAACTATTGTTTATTCCCGCTAAATAATTATATTCTGAACAAACTATGTTTCTGCAAGTATTGTTTAAACAATTAAAACTCTAATTTACTTTACAAAAGTATACATCATCCCTTAAAATTAACAATTGTAACATGACACACGCAGAGTTTTCCATAAACAAAACAAATCAGATGTTAAATATCCAATAAACAACCCGAACAATAACCTCCGAAATTGTATAACATAGTTCGCATTGTAATTGTAGAATTTAATTTCAGACCATGTTTAATACGAAAAACAAATCGAATTATCGTTGTTTATCTGTAAATAAACAACTGTGGTTCTGCTGTGCGGTCATTAAACCACTAGGGCTAACGCTATCGTGATTTAATTCCTACGCATCAAAACGAAAAACCGTTGTTTATTAGCCGATATACAACGACAAATTAATAATTATTTCTTTAAGTGAACGTTTCGTCCTACCTACCAACTTCCACAAGAGCCCCTGTGGGTATTTGCAGATGCTGAAACTGTGCGGACACGGTTGCTATGGAAACCACTAGGCAGAGCCCTTGAATCCACATGGTCTGCTCTGAAACATACGTCGTAAATATATAATTAATCATACATTATAAATCGCCCATTTGTTACTTGTATCAGTTCTTGTTTTGGCATGTTATTAATGTATCTGTATCTATTTTCTGCAGATACGTCCACAGTTCCTAACAAATTTTAATTGTGCGTAGACAGGCTTCTTTGCACCGTTTCACTAGGTAAAAATGACATATAACTTTTCTTTAATTTCAATGACGAATAATTGTACGGGAATATTCAGCGTGAAACAAATACTGTCATACGAAAGGTTTATAAGTACAAACCATAGTGTAAATAACACCAAGTAGCAAGGTAGTCGGACTATTGCCCTCTGATTTATTAACAAGAACGCTGTATGCAACAAAGGTCAGAAATATATCAAAAATAAAATTATTGTATTTGGGCAAGCCATTTATCAAATATATTTGCTGCTTTTGAGTATTATTTCTATGACTATAACAAAAATGATTTACACTCACCGCTCAGATGTACCACCTTTCGAAGAGTTTTCAGAAATACCGAAGACAATTCCACTAGCAAACGCTTATAAATAACGCACGGGCGCCCGCTGGATGGCTAATGACGGTCGTGTGCTGTGACCCACTACTCACGAATCTTGTTACGTGTTTCCTAACAAGACTCAACAGGCGTTGAATCCAAATCTAACACCGAACGTGGTGTTTAAAATGTTCAAAATGTTGTTTGTAACACGATTCGCTGGCCACTTTTTCTCTCGATTTTAAAAATGTTTGCTCGTTGTTTTGGCGTTGTTATGCGATTTGTTTAGAAAACATTTACAAATCTTGCTGGTAATAATTAGTTTTCATTGTAAAACGCAACGATTTAAAAATGAACTTAAGCAGATTTTCTTGAAAAAAAAAAACAACAAAAAAAACAACAACACGAAACAAACACACTTTCATATTATTTAAAAAAGTTTGGTAAGCGGGTGTGATGAAATAATATCGGTTCTGACATCATCAAGAAATACCTGTGAACTATATGCGCTACTACTTTTGAGCGTTTTGAAGTTATTTTTTGCGAAATATTCGCAACTTAAATGTTACTGGAAATATTTTCTGACAAATCGAATAATCGAAAAATTATATTGCATGCATAGGCAATGGTCCAAAAGGAAAGAATAGTATAACAACAAAACGTTTGCAAAAGTCGAGGTAGTTCGTCAAATAAGTAAAAATTCTAGTAGACATTAATGATGAACATGAACAGAGGAAACATTAGATACTAAACTCTAGTACTTTTGCGATAACAAGACAATAATGAATACACGAATGTTAAAACATAAGCTGTTGCGTATTTGCCTTTGTTGCCGTTGTTGTTGTTGTCCTTGTTGTTTTCTTTCACCGGATTTCCAGCAAACAATGTATTTAAGTATCAACACGTGGTTTTCTCATCCAAACGCTGACCACAAAGTATGACGTTATATCCGGCGAGCGTAAAGTCGCGATTGTGGACACGGTGGATCGGACACAGATTTGCGGTGGTAACTCGGACTACAATACTATTTTTCGAGTAAATGTTTAAAGGACCTGTTCACATATTGGCAAATTGACAATTGTCCATTTTTGTCATCGATTCGCCAAAGAAAAATACATTATAATATATATAACGAAGCAAAATAACACTTATGACAAAAATAATTTGGAAATATAGTGTCGTTTATGAAAAATCACCAATGTTGTGTTTTGTCTTTAAGATGCATTTTATATTTGTTAACATCCTAGTTACCTAGTTATGTTTTTTGTTTACTTAGTATATATTTATGGAAACGGATGTGTAATATGTCCAGCAGGACAGCATATAACGATTTTGGAGTTGTTTTGAGTATTCAGTATATGATTTGAGTTTTTTCCCTGATTTAATTATAAATTAATAGAGTATCCATGCATAAAGGCGAGTATCTGATTGAAGTGTCCGAGCTACACGTGATCGGATTCTTAAGCGTAATATCACCAACTATAATACACTGTATGTTAGTTAGAAACGACAAAAACAATTATATTTTCGTGGACTAATGACACATCGTTTAAAATGTTAATATGATAGTGTATGTATTACAAAAGTAATGCAAGAATGTTTATCTCGAATTCAGCAAAGGGGAATAAAGTAGAATAAAAGTATATTTGTGAATTACCTCTCTTTGATAAGTACTCGTCCGCAATAAGATTCTATATCCGAGTTTTCTTCGAGTTTATGAGGAGTTTCAATTTTATTTTTCTTGTTCAAGTATCCCAAAGTCTTATATGATTTTCTAATTTGGTTTATTAGGAATCGTAATAAAAAATTCTGGCAAACGGACATAAAAGTGATGATTGCAAGATAAGCTGGTACCAAGTCGGCATTTAGGTCTGACAGTTAACAATTGCAACACATGGTCGATACAATTTCTTTGGACAAATGATTTGTCGTATTTGCATATAAATTGCACATTTCGATTTATACTCTGTCAGAACCACATACATCAGACACTCTCTTGAATACATTTCACCAACAGCTAGAGCAGAAGCGTCCGTAACTCTGTCAGAACCACATACATTAGACACGCTCTTGAATACATTTCACCAACAGCTTGAGCAGAAGCGTCCGTAAGAAACTTTAGACGTCAATGAGGACTGAATTGTTGTTGTTAATGTTGTCATTGTAGTCGTTGTTTTCAAGTATTATTGTTTGCCATATTTCATGCATGTTTAAATCATAGGGTTTTCAATTTATATTAAAAGATAATCCAAGTTAAATTTTTATGATTTTGATTACCGGTATGCAAACAGTTTACCATTTTATCAGGCCTTCTTGTTTAATAATCTGTAAAAAACAGTCTCATTTAGCACGATACATTTTTACGTAAGTACAACTTTAGGGACAGAGTTAGTACAACTTTATGGACAGAGTTAAGACAACTTCATGTTGCAGAGAAGTACTTGGTAAGTTACGCATGTGCAAGCATGGTATCAGGACTGCTCGGATTCGCCACAAAGTGGCAGTTTGCTGTTGAAACTGGCTGAAATGGGCTCGGAAACTAGAAGAATTTCGGACCCAAAGTCTAAGAACAATAAATGCTAAATACTTTGTGAAAACTTGTTTGGAATTTATTTTCGCTTCTTTTTAAGAAGATGCAGATACCACCATTTTGAAAATGTGTTTGTTTTAAGTTTCAGGGATCGAGTTAATTAAGTTCCGGACAGCGGTTTGAGCCCCGTCTTCGAAAGATTGTGCCCGAGCCCCAAAACTGTATTTTACTACCGATTCGAGGACGTTCGCACCAAAACATAATTCGCACCTGATACATTTTGTGACATATACAAATTCGATCCATAACTCACTCGCTCCCAAAACAGAATTCGCCCTAAGTAAAAACTCAGTCACAGCTTTGATTCACTCGCGCCATCAACCAAAATTATCGCACAAAGATACACGACACCGAATGGTAGATGAATAGGAAGAAGTCCCAAGTGAATACACGATACGCGCTGATGTTGCTGCAACTCAGTGAAATGTGAAACTCCAAATGAATATTTCATATCGTCTGTCGAAGATGTTATTGATTCATGTATTACAGCTAGACAAGAGTGTGATTCATTGATGTTTGCTTGATGGAAGACAAATGAAGCAGAAATTATGCCTCCAAACCTGTAGTAAGATTGTTTAGTTATACTATTGCAGGTTTAGTGTCAATTCGCGACGAAGATTACATTATGTATGTGAGAACTTCTAGGAGGCTATGTCCATTTATTATTTTAGTATATTTAACCATCGTCATCATCATCATCATCATCATCATCATCATCAACCATAATATTATATCTTGCACGATACCGATTGAGAACAGAGGTCTATGTAGGAAACGGCCTCGAATGTATCTCAAAGTCTTCGACATAATTTATTTAAATAAAGAGGGGAAATCGAACTAAACGATATATAATATACATATAATAATTAGAAAGACAATAAATTTTAACTTTAATAATGCATGTAATAATAATAATTTGAAAAAAAATATAACAAGCTTAAACAAAAGTGCATTTCAAAATCGTGCAAGAAAGAATATGAAATCAATGGAGAGTAGTTTACTTTTCATAGTAATTTATATATATGCAGTATACATGCATTTATTCTGTATTCTAACATGATACTTGCTATTTTTTCAATAGACAAAGAACCAAATTATCGTTGTTAAACTACCCAATAAACAACACAAAAAGCAGTCCCGATTTTGATCGGAGCATAGGAAAATATAGTTCTCATTACACTTGCAAAAAATATCTGTCAAACATGTTAGAATCGAAATAATTTTCTTGGAGTACTGTAAAATCATGTTATTTCGCGATTTCTTAATTTCGCGCATACTAGACAAACGGTTCATTCACGCAGTCTAAAAATCGCGCTTTTATGAAAGGTACAATCGTATTTTCAAAAACAGAAATCAATAACGTATAAAATAAAATATTTTTTTCCGTATTGATAGTCAATTAAAAAGTGTATCAATGTTAATAGATTTATGCATATATGTAACAATAAATTTATCAATTAAACAGTATCAACAAATGTACGCGGCGTTTTTATTCGCGCTACTCTCGAACCGCGAAATACACATAACTTACACCACCCCGACACAAAATGGTTTTACAGTATATACTTACAGTAAAGTTCAAGATCTACCATCAATTCATTTAAACATAATTTACACATCCCTAAACATCTACCGGGACTTATACAAATTACGATCAACTCTCTATGGTACCACTGGCGTTAAGAATCCTTATATCTTTCCTTTCTAATTAAGAAACTCAATTAACATTCGAAAATGCTTTTGAGTTATAACACAATCTTTAGTGCATTAACAATTTTACAAATTATGTTAAATAGTTAAAACTATTTTGTTTAAACCAAACACACATTATAGTAACAAAAAGGGACTCAAAAGTATTCATTTTAATACATTTCAGTGCAGAATTAAAGGGACTATGTCTACAAAATGACCTCAAAGGGTAACATCAATAAATATTGAAATTTGATATTAATTATAACATTTAATAAAGATAAAATAATGTACATGTATATAATGGGAATAGAGTTTACGCCTTCTAAGAAAAGAATTGTTTGGCACTTTTCTTGTTTACATTTTAACGTCAAAATTATGAGTATCGTGTAAAAGCAAAGTTTGCCAGTCAGAACAGCGCTAATGGTTATTGCTTTGTTCTTATAACTACGAAGTCGTGAGTTCGATACCCACCTTCAAGCACCTTGGGTTTTCGTTTCTCCAAGCATTTATGTTTATTTGTTTCTATAAAAATCTCCTAATTTAGTATATGATTCATATTTCATTTAATCTACATGTCTTTGTATTACTTATTTCTATAACAATTACATAATACAAGTTACATTGCTATGGGAGATCTCATTATCGCAGACATAGTCCCTTTACAGTGAGCTTTTGGGTAAGTGACTCTGGATAAATTTATCATTTACAGTAAATGTTTGGGGAAGTGACTTTGGATTAATTTATCATTTACAGTAAATGTTTGGGGAAGTGACTCTGGATAAATTTATCATTTACAGTAAATGTTTGGGGAAGTGACTCTGGATTAATTTATCATTTACAGTAAACTTTTGGTTAAGTGACTGGATAAATTTTTCATTTACAGTAAACTTTCACTGCGGATACATTTATTCAAAGACTTAAAATTACACAAAAAGGTGTTTTTGTTGTAAAGAAATGGACGAAATTTCTAAAAAAACAATTAACATACGCAAATAATATACACGTGAACATATCCAAATAATCAATAACTGCTTGAAAATTGCAAAGTAATTAAACTCGTGGGTCCTGATAATATTCACGCATATTAAAGGTGGTAAATACGAATTTACAATAACAAGAAAAATAAGAAATATGTGTGCGAACTATCGATGATAAAGAACATAATATTTGTAGCGATGTTGATACAACCAACACAATTTATACATCACATGCACAGCATCAATGCTACAATCAATTACAACTTTTTAAAATCTTCCTTATCACTCATCGGTGAAAATAAAGCCACTTCCCCGACCTATAATAGCTTAAACTATAAAATTAATTAAGTCATTGTGGCTATAGATCTAGATGAAAACTGAATTAAGGACATATATGTTACTGTCGCATATCTGGTCATCTGTTTGCATACACCGCAAAACTTGTCAATTTGAGCACACACTATCTCAAACAAATTTAAAAAAAATAAAAAATAAAAATCTTCCTGCACGAAGATAAAGCAATGTTTCAGCTTTCACGCCACATCAATCAAATGAAATTATTTTGTAATTTTAAATGTGGTCAAATCCGAAGTCGCTGACCGTCGTACAACCGCATCGCACGATATCCAACAGTAATTGATCACGTGACCGCGTCTTACGCAATTTCCAGGTGTTTGTATAAACAAACACGTAATACAGATTCAAGCAAACTTCCCCGACAATCAAAGCGTTTCTGGAACATATATACGTGATGACAAAGTCCATTCCTCCCTCATAATTTTGATGGCGTATGATGATGCAACGAGTGACGTCACACGTTAATGATGAGTTCACATGGCGGATTTTATCATACGGGGTGTGTATTGTCTGGCTCGTTCGTCCGTGACCGCCAACAAATGTATCTACAACATTTATTTTGAGCAGATTCTCTCACGAGTTCGTCCAGACTCATACAAAAGGCGGCGGCGTAAAAGAAGGCGGTCCCGCCCCACCCCAGGCCGAACCCGCTCCCGAACGTGTAGGAGGCGATGGTGGTATCCATGGAAATAGCCACGGCGTAAATTATTAAGGCAAGTGTTGAGCTTAGGGCTGAAAAAGAAATTAAATTTGCTTCTTAAAATATTCTGGTATATATATCGCACTTGGGTTTAAACCCGCTTTAATGGCACATCGAACCTCAGTTTGGTCCAGAATAATTAGATAAAAAGAGACAGGAACGTAATTTAACATTTCGGAGCACAGCTATTTTTAATGAAAAAAAATGATAACAGAGAAAACAACATTCATGTACAACAACAATTGAAAAAGAAAACACAACAAAAGAGGAGGGGTTTTGTGACTGTTTTGGCTATCATGAAATTGTATCTTTAGTGCTGAGATTAAAACACACATCCGTCAAAACGTTAATATGCTGTTCGATAGATAAATAATGTTCGAATAGTCGCAGTGGTGTAATAAATATGGTGTCCGCCTTGGAGGTCGTGGGTTCGATCCCAGCTCGAATTATATTTCTCAAAAGTGACCCAGTGCTTGTTCTACCAAGCAAACGGCCTTCGACACAGTCAAGCTTAAAAAACAAATTTGAACTACGCTAATGCTCAAAGAAAAAAAAACAACACTATAACATTTATTTTCTATTTCTTAAGTTAATAAAAAAAGTCCTCTTACCACAAACGAAAAATATCTCCCCAGCGGAATGGAAGTAGTAGATTTTCTTTGGTAGCGGTGAGGTGCAGACGCCGCATATCGCCAGCACGGCCGCCACGAACCCCACCGAGGCCGAGAATATCATCAGACCTATCACTGCCTTCTGCCAGCCTGAAACGGGAAATATGAGAATATCATCTGGCATATTACCGTCTTCTATCCGCCTGAAACGGAAAATAAGAGAATATCATCATACCTATCACCGCCTTCTGCCAGCCTGAAACGGGAAATATGAGAATATCATCTGACCTATCACTGCCTTCTGCCAGCCTGAAACGGGACATAGGAGAATATCATCAGACCGATCACCGCCTTCTGCCATCCCGAAACGAGAAATATGAGAATTTCATCTGGCATGTTACAGTCTTCTGTCCGCCTGTAACGGGACATAAGAGAATATCATCTGACCTATATCCGCCTTCTGCCAGACTAAAACGGGAAATATGAGAATATCGTATGACCTATCACTGCATTCTGTCAGCGTGAAACGGAACGTAGGAGAATATTATCAGACCTGTCATCGCCTTTCTCAAGCCTGTAATGGGAAATATGAGAATATCATCTGACCTACCACTGCCTTCTGCCAGCCTGAAACGGGAAATAAGAGAATATTATCACCCTTATCACCGCCTTCTGCCATACTAAAACGGGACATAGGAGAATATTATCAGACCTATCATCGCCTTTTGCCAGTCTGAAACGGGAAATATAAGAATATCGTATGACTGATCACTGCATTCTGTCAGCCTGTAACGGGAAAGATGAGAATATCGTATAATCTATCACTGCATTCTGTCAGCCTGAAACGGGAAATATGAGAATATCATCTGACCTGAAACGGGAAATATGATCATATATAATCAGACCTATCACTGCATTCTGCCACCCTGAACGGTAAATATGATAATATTATCAGACCTATCATTGCCTTCTGCCAGCCTTAAAGGTAAATATGAGAACATTATCAAATGATTTGCTGAAAATAAAAACGATTGCTCGTTCTTTCCATTAAAACTTTAGTTTTAATCAAAAAATCGCATAAACAGTCATTTAAATAATATCAATCAAACAAGAACGTAAAAAATACGCGAAGTCAGGTTTAAATCAAGCAGCAAAAAGTTATTGCTAATAGGAAAGAAATTATAGTGCACAGGACGACAACAAGACTGCAATTATTGAATGAACGCGAGCCATTATATCCTGGGGGTGTAGAAGTTTAAAGAAGAATGCTCAATAAATGACCTGGGGAAGACGTATTCTGGCAAATGACACTTTAGCCAGTTCCAGAGAATTCCAGAGGGTCGATGTAATTATACACAGTCAGGAGAAACTCGAAGAAATAAACGACCGTCTGTGAGCATTGAACAATCTGAGTGTTGCATGCTAAGAATTTCGAGGCGACAGTTAACATTCGCGACGAGGCTCTTTGGTCCATAAAATCTCCATGGCGGGCGTATCTGGTATATTTGTCAAATTAGCATATAAATTGCACCACGGGATCTTGGCAATATCAGAGATACACGTAAATATTCAACGGTAAATCCGTTCACAGAGAACGGAAAAACAGTATTGCAAATCTGTCAAATGGCCAATAGATATGGCAACATTATTTGTTTTGAACATATGCCAATTTTCAAAGCATAGGGAAATTTGCAATGAAAGAAAAATTTATTCTATAATAATGCAATGCGCATTTGTTGGTTACATGAGTGAACAAACATCGAATTGAACATTGTCAACCCCTGTATATGTATATATATTTTAATTGCTAACAGTATATTACCTACACGTTCAACAAAATAACCTTTATTAATTAAGTTAACACTTCAGATAAAATATATTTCGGAATTTCACTTCGTCAAATTGCTTTCTGATATACATCATACACAATTTATTAAAATTTATACAAACTACAACTACACAAGTACTTCCGACAAACAAATGCTAAGGATCTTAAATTATTTTCAGTGTGTATAAAATAATAATACTTAAAATATTATTTTATACACGCTTAAAATAATTAATAATATTATCATTATTTAAGTAATATTTAAGTATCGATTATTGCGAGTGCACATGTTCAATGCTTAAAGTAAAATATTCGCATTGCTAAACTACAAGATGTTCGTGTTTCTAATTTACGAAATCATTTGAAAGCGTAAAACAAAAACGGAAGAGGCTGAATATCCAGAAGTTATCACTGGACGTCTGGGAAGCGTCTGGGAAGCCTCTTACTATGTATCTTATCTTTACACTCGGGTGGACGGACACTGGCGTCTATCTGTGCGCATGCGCAGTCCCATACGCTGCTTTCGAAGTCACGTGACACGCTCTGAGTGGTACCCGGCTGTGGACTGGTTGACGTTGTACCTGAAATACAATATCTGCAGGCTAGAAACCAGTAAACTGTCGGTTATAATAATAATAATAATATAATAATAATAATAATAATAATAATAATAATAGTTAGTATATAATATAATTATTGTATAATAATTACGCCCAATTCACGATCTAAGGGTCATAGCCACTCAATTAACAAGGTTACATAACACTATACATACAATCACCGTGAATACTTAATAGATATCGCATATGTTGCCAATACTTTTGACGAACAGAGGGTGGTTCTTTGTGGAAGGAAACACTATTTTATATTAATAATAACTCACTTAGAAATTCAGCTTAATGTCAGACAATTTCGATATGTTTGGTCATTTAGATAATATCACCGATGTCTAATGTTTCTGTCAGAACATGTCTAACGAACATCGCGGTTGTAGGCTGATACCACTGCTATTTGTTAAGACTGATCAAACGTTAGATATCATGTATTTGAAAAGCTGACGTATTTCGATTCAACCACGCTCGACGCCACCACATTACGGATACACCTATGTATTTCACAAACTTATTGTAAGACATTTATTTCATTATAATATTGATGTACACTTAACCCCGCCCCCACCCCCCAGGCCAAGACCAGCATTTAATTGCAATGGCAGGATGCCCCTTTCTCTGTATTGGCATAGCTTGTGTTAATAAGTTTTAATATAATATAGGAATGTATCCGTATTGAAAGTGTTATCAGCATTCACTTTTAGTATTTATACATTTGGAGACACTTTATTGTGACCCATACACACTTGTTCTGAGCAACGTCTCCCAATTTTGTCCGATTTCTACTATTTCTCGCTGAGACGTCGTTTCACATTAGTATTGAATAACGCGCGCAAATCCTAATTATGTGAAGAAGAAATTTCCGACAGATTGCGGGAAATGTCAGGCGCCTTTTAAGAGCGGATACAAGTCGCCAATAATTAGAATGGATTTCGATCCTTCACATCTTTCGAACAGAAGTTTCCCACAGTGGCATAGAGGTGCCACGCAATATATCTTATAATCGTGTACGCACGCGACACGTAATAGCATTTGGGAACTAGACGCTATCGCAAGTTACAGTTATCACATGGACATGATGCAGTGATCGCGTGGGAATGTTACTGTTATCGCGTATAAATTTTAAAATTATCGCATGGGAATGTTACAGTTATCGCGTGGGGATGTTACAGTTATCGCGTGGGAATGTTAAAGTTATCGCATGGGAATGTTACAGTTATCGCATGGGAATGTTACAGTTATCGCATGGGAATGTTACAGCTATTGCGTGGTGATGTAATACTTACCACATTAAAATGTTACAGTTATCGCGTGGGAATATTACAGTTATCGCGTGACAATTTGACGGTTATCGCGTTGGAATGTTACAGTTATCGCGTCGGAGTGTTACAGTTATCGCATCGGAATGTTACAGTTATCGCGTGGGAATGATATGACGTCACGTCCGGTTCGACGTAAACAACTTTTGTTAACATAGCGTTAAGAAAATTAATTATATATTTTAATTTATGAAAAGTTCTTTTAGTGAAACTCCTAAATATATAGTCGGTATGCCAAATGCCTAATAGTGACCTGACCCAATAAAATAGTACGCACACAATGTTTCTGCTTAAAATGGTGCTTTAACATGTCCCTTCTAAGAAACCAAATAATGCATCTTTGTCATCATTGAGCATTTTGATATATTCAAGATGGCTTCCAAGATGGCTGCCAAGATGGCGGCCAAAATTTTAACATCGTGCTGTACAAAATGTCATGGACAACTTCTGGCGGTATGTCTTCGCCCAACATTACCAATACAACATTAAGAGTAGCACACGAACACACTAGGAAATCAGAAGACTGCAATCAATCATAAACTGAATCCTACGACTCCACTACCATCTCAACATACTGTCCTGACAAACACAGCCATCAATGTCCAGCTGAAAGACATGTTTTTTTGAGCATCAAAAAGACAGACCCATGGGGTTACCCATTTCCCTTAGCCACATGTTGAAAATCACTACTTTTTCCTGGTATCTACATTTTCATAGTTTAAGAAGAGCTCCTATTTTATTCTGGTTTTGTAAAATGCATCTAGTATTCTAAATTTTAAGCGCCTGTGATATATGGTACTGTGTTCTCCATTCTATGTGTGTTAAATTGAAATGAGGTCATGATACAAATCATCATTACCCAGTTGCATAAAATCAATGAATTTTTATTTGATTATAAGAATTTGGAAACTCCAGAGACATCAGCTGGAGAGAAGTCTCAAGACCAAGGGATCTTTAACCATTCTGTGAACATATTTTCTTGTGGTTATAGGCCTATGATGAAAGTTACATATAGTAAAATACATAACGGTTGTCAGGGTTATTTCTCAGCAACAGCTGGAAGTATTTAGTAGCCTGTGGACCTTCTTTTTGATGTTTTTGTTGGTATTGTGCACTTTTGAATATAGTTTTGATTAATACACTCAAAGTCTTATATTAACTCTCCAGCTTGATTAATTGTCGCATATGATATTTTGACATACTATTGCTTACCAAACAAGGATATGAGTAAAACTTATACTTGCCAAATAAATTGAATGATGTGAGGAGGTCAGATATATATTTCAAAACTAAAATTCTAAATACAACGGTGAAATGAATTATCCTGAACCTCTCCAATTATGTTCTTTGTCAAAATAGTTACTAGTAAAAAGAAAATAACATCTTAAAATATCTAGATTTGTTAAACTTATTAAACTGTCTACCCTGTTAATGAACGTTACATTAAAATACCACACCAACGTGCAGAAGATGCAAAATTGCCACAGAAAGAAGAGCGGCATCTGTAAAACTTGAACGATTCAACAATTGGTTACAGAGAAATATCCATGTCAAAAATGCTACACAAATACTGTTTGAAAATATGATCAAAAGAACATAACCCGGTGAAAACTCATCAAAAAGGAACATCTTGCAATATGTTCCTTTCCTATTTGTATGAATGCCACGAACAGTTGTCATTGAATTTCTACCAGTAGTTGCACTGCATATTAGGGACACTGAAATAATCAAAGGCCAATAGCACATAGACGCAAAATATCATAACATTGTGCTCATTTTCATCTGGTAAACTCAACATGTATTGTACTAAAATCCATACATTCGTTCTTGAGAAATAGCTCTGACCAGGATAATGCACTAACTCTCTTGATTCTGAAATATAGTACACATTTCTATTGATATTTAGTCATTTTAATATCTTTGCCCTTCTCATTGCATTTATATTGCTTGACAAAGCGCATCTATTAGTTTTACTGATATCCTTGTTACATTTGACTTCCTAGTTTTATACGAGTTTTCTACTATTTCAACTACTAGGTTTTGTACAGACTGTTAAAAGCCTGTGACATTCAGACATGCATTCGGAGGACAGCATTTGACCCAGCTCCACAAAACATAGATCCTATCAGCTTTAGAATCCAATGTCAAAGATTTTATCCCAACAACAAATCTTGATGTCTAATCCCCAGCCCCAATTTTGTCATGCAGCTTATCTGCCTACGGTTGTGCATCAGAGCAACGATGTGTAATTTTGCGTTGTGGTTAATACTTGGCTCGCCACAATATTTTGCAACTGCTATGAGACAATCAACTGTCAAAACAGGTTGACAAAGCAAGTCAACAATTAAGCGATGATGATAGTTCTAGTGATACTGAATGTAAAAACGAAAATAGAATTGGTTATGATGGTTTTGTAAGATTTTGTTGCGTATTTACTTGCATATACATGACATGCTAACCGAACACAAACTGTATTTAAGTAGAAATGTAAATGATTAGAATTATGCCCCCATCGAAGGTGACGGGGTATATTGGTTTGCTAATGTAGTTCGGTCTGTTAGGTATTTCTGCTCTATCAGTCCAGTTTTCAACTGATCATCACCAAACTTCATACAATTGTTTCTGGGCATACTTTCTTGTTCAAATTCAATAATCAAGCAAATCGCCTAATTAACTGCGGAGTTGTGGCCCTTGAAATATCTCAAATTGGCATTTAGCCATTTCAGCATTTAAGCGCAACAGTTTTGATACGACGTCTATTAAATTTTATGAACATGTTTTAGGTTGAAATATCTTACCCCAGTTCGATGATTAAGCAAATCATCCCAGGACCTTGATTTACATAAAATTGGATTCTATTAGCAGTCTACACCCTCTGTATCCAACTTGATATTTAAACCTAGAGGGGGCAAAGCTCTTTTACAAACAGCTCTTGTTCAATTAAAAAACATTTAAGCATATGTTTACATAACTATTAATAGTATTGTGGCAAAAATGGTGTATTTAAAATGATCAAACCAGCTTAACACGCACTTTTCTGATTAGGCGGCCATTTTGTCGGCCATTTAAAATAACTAATCCTTTAATTAATCCTTTTATTTATGTAAAAATCAGTTGCATGTTTGTCAATACATTTTCTAACAACACAGGCATTACATACATTCAGAATATTGTAGTTACGCTACATATTGAAAGATATATGCCAATTTTAAATTTGTGGCGGCCATCTTGGTGGCCATCTTGGCGGCCATATTGAATATTTCAAAATGCTCAATGATGACAAAGTTGCATCATATGCAAAAACAATTTGTGCGTACTACCTTTTGGGGTTTATCGACCGGCATACTGACTAATACCAAGAAGATGTAGATCAGCAAAAAATCTTTAAATAAATAAATAAGTTTAATCGTGATAAAAGGTTCTTCAACAAAATGACAGACGTTTCTAGTGCTGTAATACTAACGGACTCTTCCGATCAATATGAACGACTATCAACACTGGTGAACGAGAGACGTGATTACAGACTAAATGAGAAAAAAGCTGTTCGGAAGAAGATGGCCGCGACAACAAGATCTGAAATATCTATTACAGAAACAAACGGAGGAATACAATTTGTGTTGAATGCCGGACTATACGTGCTCTTGAAAAATGCAACAGAGCAATACTACTCTTCTGAAAAAAGTAAGTACCCATTCAAATGTCAGAAAATTCCAGTGCTAGACCAGAAAGGCAATATTGTTGAAACAAAATTTAAAGTTACTTCCGGAAAAAAAAACTCAATTTACACTCTTAATATGTACCATACCAAATCGGGCTGTTTTGTGGACGTAAGCAAGTAAGACAATTTATGCAAAAAGATTTGCCGAACATTGTGGACAGCATTGAGCAATCTCTTGCTGTGAACAAAACAACAGTGCAAGAAATGAATGAACAAATCAAATATCTTATTATCCAATATTATTCATTGAATGAACAAACGCCAGAAATCGCAGAAAGTCGAAATAATGTGTCCCGACCGGATATCTCCCAAAGTACCAAAAGTGAATCCAGACCGGAAATCGCAGAAAGATCTAAATATGACTCTCGATCGGAAATCGCCGAAAATGTCCAGAATGACTCTCGACCGGAAAACGTAATAAGTCCGAAAAAGGTCTCCCGACCGGAAATTACACATAGTCATAAACATGACACCCGAACGGAAAACGCAGAATATCCCAAGAGTGACTCCCGACCGGAGATCGCAGAAAGTTCTAAATATAACTCCCGACCGGAAATCGCAGAAAGTTCGAAGAATGTATCCCGACCGGAAATTGCAAATAGTCATAAACAAGACACCCGAACGAAAAACGCAGAATATCCCAAGAGTGACTCCCGACCGGAAATCGCCGTAAGTTCCAAAAAGGAATCCCGAGGGGAAATCGCACACAGTCTTAAGCATGACACCAGACCGGAAAGCGCAGAAAAACCCAAGAGTTACTCCCGACCGGAAGTCACCGGAAGTGCCGAGAATGACTATGAAAGAATTTTAAATATGATGGAGAATTTAACAGAAAGAGTCAGTAATGTCCAGGACTCACTAAAATCGTTTATTATGGACACTGCCAGAAACTTTAATATCATAAAAGATGAAATTTATAGCATAAAGAAAACTACACAGACATGTCATTTGACTACATCAAACCAAATAAAAGAACTAGAAGACAAACTCGCCGTCATGAAACACGATGTTGAGAATGCCAACGAAACAATTGGAAACAAACTAAATTCATTGACAGACATTATGAAGAAGACTAAAGAAAAACCAGATTCAGCAACAGTATCAGCAACAGTAAGAATCACTGATCAGACAACAACCTCTCACAAAACTGCTCAAAAATCAACATCTTTTGAAAACGGGAAACGGGAAAGAACATTGATCATTGGAGATTCCATAGTGAAGGGAATACAACAACGGGGCTAAGACAGCATCATCGACATCAACAAGCTGAGTGGAGGTCGTATAGCTGATGTACGAAAAAAACTAGAAGACACTGATTTGCGTCGGTATAACAATAGTATTATTTACATTTGCGGAAATGACATTAGCAATGGGACATCTGCAAAAGCTGCTTCAAATGAGTTACAACGTCTGGCGCGCCATCTCCAGGAACAACAGTGTAAAGTGCACCTATGCACAATATGTCCAAGAAATGACTGTAACCTTATACAAATGAACATTTACATTTAATTGATTGTTACAAATCGTTCGTGTACGGGGATGACACTACTGTAAGGCACTATTTCATGAAAGACGCAATACACCTCAGTGATAATGGATCCAGAACATTAGTTTCAGTATTTATAAAATCGTGCCAAATTATCAAAAAACAACCCATCGCAAGAGAGACGAAGACCATGACGTTTTCCACTCAAACAAGAAACAATATTAAGAATAAAGTACATGGAAATCAACTATTTTGTAACAACTGTCAAATGACAAATCACAACACCAGAAACTGTAGAAGAAGCCCACAAAACAATCCTTTCGACAGAAGTAAGTATCCCACCTTCAATAACAATCGAGTTATGAATATTGCAGCAGTTGAATACAGTCCGCTTAACAGACGTTTTACTAGAGACACGATGAACAATTTCTACACCCCTTACTAGGATAGTGCCGACAGACGTGCTATATATAACCAAACCAATATCTACGACTGCCTACGAAACATTTGCTGCTTTTGTAATGAGGTTATGCAATTATGTGAGTGCAAAACGATAACTTAACATATTGATGTATTAAATAACAATCGATGTTTATATATACATAATGAAATAATTAATAATATTTCTAAATTAGATAAAATTAGCGAATTAACCACTGACACTGACACAAACGACTCTAGCAGCTTAATTAACAGCACCAGTCAATCTCTGCCAATAATAAACAAGAGGGCCCTGAGGGCCCTAGGACGCTCACCTGAGACCTTGTAACCCAATTGGAATTTGCATCCCCTAGGCTCGGCTTATTTTTATCCCAGGGGCATATGTTGAACAACCTTGGACAAACCTCTGGGCCTTGCGGTTTCAGGTAAAGATTTTCTAAGTTATTTTGCTATTTAAGTCTATATAAACGATGTGACCCCTCGGGGGGTGGCCAGATTTGACCCCAGGGGCATAATTTGAACAATCTTTGGAGAGGACCACTATGCAATGTTACGTACCAAATGTAGGAAAGCTGTGGGCCTTGCGGTTTCAGGTAAAGATTTTTTAAGTCATTTTGCTATTCAAGTCTATATAAACCATGTGACCCCTCGGGGGGGGGGCAGATTTGACCCCAGGGGCATAATTCGAACAATCTTTGGAGAGGATCACTATGCAATGTTACGTAACAAATATAGGAAAGCTGTGGGCCTTGCCGTTTCAGAGGAGAAGATTTTTAAAGTCATTTTGCTATATAAGTCTATATAAACCATTTGACCCCCCCCCCCCCAACCGGCCCCGGGCTAGACCAGTTTTGACCCCGGGGGCATAATTTGAACACTCTTTGTAGAGGACCACTATACAATGTTACATACCAAATATGAAACCTCTAGGCCTTGCGGTTTCAGAGGAGAAGAATTTTAAAGTCATTTTGCTATTTAAGTCTATATTAACCATGTGACCAATGGGGTGTGGTCTGTTTTGACCCATGGGGCATAATTTGAACAACCTTTGTAGAGTACCACTATAGGATGTTAAATACCATATAAAACCTCCTGGCCTTGCAGTTTCAGAGAAGAAGATTTTAAGACATTTTGCTATATAAGTTTATATAAACCATGTGACCCCCTGGGCGTGGCCAGTTTTGACCCCAGGGGCATAATTTGAACAATCTTTGTTGAGGACCACTATAGGATGTTACATACCAAATATGAAACCTCTGGGCCTTGCGGTTTCAGAGGAGAAGATTTTTAAAGTCATTTTGCTATATATTCTATATAAACCATGAGACCCCCGGGGCGTGGCCAGTTTTGACCCCAGGGGCATAATTTGAACAATCTTTGTAGAGGACCACCATAGGACGTTACATACCAAATATGAAACCTCTGGGCCTTGTGGTTTCAGAGGAGAAGATTTTTGAAGTCATTTTGCTATACATTCTATATAAACAATGTGACCCCCGGGGCGTGGCCCGTTTTGACCCCAGGGCATCATTTGAACAATCTTTGTAGAGGACCTCTAGAGGATGTCACATTTCAAATATGAAATCTCTGGGCCTTGCGGTTTCATAGAAGAAGATTTTTAAAGTTTTCACTTTTTAAATCTATTTTTAGCTCTGGTGACCTATATATTCAGCGGACCGGAAAGATTTGAACAACTTTGAAAGTGGTCCACCCAAGGATCATTCCTGTGAAGTTTGGTGAAAATATGACAAGCGGTTTAGGAGATGTTGTTTGAATGAAAAGTTGACGACGCACGCACACACGCACGCACGCACACACGCACGCACGACGGACAACGGGCGATCACAAAAGCTCACCATGATCACTTTGTGCACAGGTGAGCTAAAAACACAGCACATGAGTGCAGAAACAATCTCCATAACAACAACGCCGCTGACAACAACAACAATATTGTCAACACCAACACAAATAACATCTAAAAGAGCACATGCAACAACAACAGCAATGGCCTCATCAATAGAAACAATATTAAAAACGTCATCATAAACAATACGTGGAATGAAAACGCTACAACGGAGGGTGAAAATGAAAACAAATAACTCTAAGAAGTAGTAGTAATATAAATAATAATCCAATGTCAGGGTTCGGATTTGAAGGGAAAGGATTATTTATTG
The DNA here is from genome assembly GCA_027627225.1 of Congeria kusceri. Taxonomy (NCBI): domain Eukaryota; kingdom Metazoa; phylum Mollusca; class Bivalvia; order Myida; family Dreissenidae; genus Congeria; species Congeria kusceri. The sequence continues at coordinate 64,409,754 of CM051033.1, forward strand.
CACATATTAATATTCAACATTTGTTACCAAAGTTAGATGAAATTATGTTTCAGATAACATTTTATGTATTAATGGATATGTGTTTGAAAGGAAAGATAGGCATGATAAACAAAAAGGTGGTGGAATATTACTATATATCAGAGAGGATGTATCATATAGGCGACGTTCCGATATTGAAACTAATAACACTGAATCAATTTGGATTGAAGTAGTATGTAATAATTGTAAACCATTTCTGGTAAATTTTATTTAACGCCCGCCTAGTTCATTGCAGACATGGATAGATGATTATGAGGAGCAACTTGAATGATACTGTACAAAAATATAACCTTTATCAACTTAAAGCTCATACAAGAATTACTAAACGTTGCACAACAATTATTGACCATATATATGCCAATTGTACAAAAAAACATAATCAAAACATTTGTAGCAAATTTAACAATTAGTGACCATAAACCTATTTGTGTAATTCGATCATTTACAAATAAAATAAAGAAAACGGGTGAAGGACATAAAGAATTAACATACAGATGTTTTAAAAACTTCGATGAATACGCTTTTCAAAATACACTTATACATTTAGGCACTGATAATGTTGAAACTTTTCATGACTCAAACGAAGCACTTAATGTATTTTATAAGATTTTAAATTTTGCCCTAATCAAACACGCGCCTATAAAAACTAAACGTATCAACCAGACTGGTTTGCTAATGAAATAAAGGCTATGTTATTTAAACGAGACTTATGTCATAAAAAATGGCGATTTTTTGCACAATACAAAACGTTGCAAAATCAAGTTACATAAAAAAAAAATGAAAAGAAACATTTCTTTAATAAAGCTATTCAGACAAATAAAGACAGTTCATTTCTAAGGAAAAATTTGAAAACAATTTCACATTTGGAGGAATCAAAGCATATCAAAATTCCAAAGAAACTTGTCATAAACAATTCTACCATGGTCAATAGTGAAATTGACATTGTTAATGAATTAAATAAATACTTCATAAATATATCAGACATCATCAAGGAAAAATCATACTCAGAAGAGTATTTTGCTAATTTAAAGGAAACTCTGGATAAGCTAATACACAAATATGAATTTGACATGGAGTGTATTAGTTCATATGAAGTTAAGAAGATAATAGAAATCTCAACATCAAAAAATCTACTGGCATTGATGGCGTTAGCGCAAGGATATTGAAACATTGTTGGATATTATAACTCCAGCTATTACATCAATTATTAACAACAGCATTTCATCTGGAGTATTTCCAGGTTCACCAAAATTTGCTAGAGTTCTGCCAATATTTCAATCGGGCAACCCTGAATCACTATCGTCCAATATCAATTTTGCCAACTATTTCAAAAATATAATTTTAATTATGACAGGCATATTTCTACACAAATACATTCATATTTTGAACAAATGAACATTATTCATTATGCTCAATCTGGTTTTAGAAAACATCACTCATGCCATACAGCTCTTATTAAACTAACAGACACATGGCTAAAAGAAATAGATAGTGGTAAATTGATTGGTTCCGTATTTTTAGACCTACGAAAGGCCTTTGACCTCGTAGACCATGACATTTTACTCAGAAAATTAAAACTGTATCACTTTTCACAACGTTCAATTAAACTTTTTAATTCCTATTTAACTGACCGAAAACAAGTTGTTAAAATTGAGAACATACAATCTGAAATGCTATCGATCAAATCTGGTGTTCCACAAGGGACAATACCTGGGCCGTTACTAGTTGTTTTATATATCATCGACATCGCATTTGTATGCCCTAATATGAATATAGATCTATATGCTGATGATTCCACTTTACATGAATCTGGAATTGATGCATCCGATATACAAACTCAACTGCAATTTAAACTTAATAGTATAAATAAATGGTGTTCAATAACATGTCATTACATTCAGAAAACTCAAAATGTATGTTGATTGGGACTCGTCATAAAATAACCATTTCTAGTCCACTTAATATCAATATAAATGGAAATGACTTAGAAAATGTATGTAGGAAGAAAATCTTTATGTTGATCAAACCTTGAATTGGCATGATCAAATAGATCACGCTTGTAAACAGCTGAACAGTAAAATTTCATTATTAAAACACATCATTTACTTTCTCAGTAATGAAATGATAGGAATGTTTTATAATGCATATATTTTACCTATTTTTGACTACTCTTGTACTATTTGGGGTAAACCGAACAATTCGTATATAAACAAGATTTTAGTACTGCAAAAGAGAACAGCTAAAATAGTTCTTAATAAACCTTCAAGGACTGCTTCTCTAGAACTTTTTAAAACATTACGTTGGAAGAAATTTAATGACAGAGTAAAATACCACACTGCTATACAAATATATAAAAATAAAACCGTTTGCAATTTGGTGCCATCATATATGAAAGATTTATTAACCTTTTCAAACAGTCAATCTCACAATTTACGGTCAGCTATGCACAAAGTTCTTATATTGCCAATTAAACCACGAACAAAATACTACAAAGATACATATACATATTCTTGCATAATCGTATGGAACAATTTACCATTGGAATTAAGAAATAAATCTTCATTACCATCATTCAAACGAGCATATAAAACATATTTACTTGAACAAGTCAAATAGATGTAACACAAATATCACAATTATAATACTGATATAGGTATATGTATTGAAAATTAGAAAATGTATATTGAAATTGATGTTGTTAGCAAATAATTATATTTGTTTTGTATATGGAGAATGTTTATATGAAAATGTAACTTTTTTATGAGTGTATCAAAGCATTGTGCATAATTTCTATTTGCTATTGCTGTCTGTCGATGCTTTGTAATTGTTTTTTTATTGAGAAAATTATTATTATTATTATTATTATTATTACCATTATAATTAGTATTATCATTATTAAATTTACTGTGTGGCTGTTTTGTAATTATATGTTAAATGTGAATTTGTTTGAATGTTTGAATGTGTATGAAGGCCATATGAAAATAAGGTATGTTTTTGTCATCACAATACTATGTCTTATATGTCACCTTCGTAAATTAAAGTAATGATGATTATTATTATTATTACGTAACAGCTATCGCCTGGGAATGTTACAGTTATCGCATGGGAATGTTGCAGTTATCGCATAGGAATGTTACAGTTTTCGCGTATGAATCTGTCAGTTATCGCATGGAAAGATTATAGATATCGAGGGGGAATGTAACAGTTATTACGTGGGAATGTTATAGTTAACGCATTGGTATGTTACAGTTATCGCGTGGGAATGTTACAGCTATCGCATTGGTATGTTACAGTCATCGCGTGGGAAAGTTATAGATATTGCATGGGAATTTTACAGCTATTTCGTGGTAATGTAACACTTACCGCATTAAAATGTGGCGTAGTGGATATGGTGTCCGCCTAACGATCGGGAGGTCCCGGGTTCGAACCTTACTGGGAGCGTTCTCAAGATCTCCCCCAAAGACACCAAGTACTGGTTCTACCCAGGAAACGGACTCGAGAGTGTCTCTATAAGCCTTCGGCTTTCGATGCAATCGAGCTAAAATAAATAGGTTTAAACTAAACTAAACTAAAATGTTACAGTTATCGTGTGGGAATGTTACAGCTATCATGTGGGAACGGGAGATAGTTGTCACTCGTCAAACGCGACAGAATGGTACGAAATAATGTTTTCACCAGGGGGGCGTACACGGTTACTAAACCCTTTGCGCTCCCTCTCGATATATATTGCTATCAATTCACACGCTGTAGTTATCACGTTTACACTCGCGTTAGTACGTTACCTCTGTGACACTGTAGTTTGCTTCACGGAACTGATTTTACACATTCATATGTATTGGTTAAAATCGTTTATAGCTCATGCAGCCGTAAAGCTTAAAGACTTGAGCTGTTTCCAATCCTACCCTAATCTTTTTCAGCTTAATGGCATTCACTTCAAAGCATACTTTCTATTTCCCCAAACACCAAAGTAAGTATAAATGGCTTGCGATGTATTTTGTAAACTAAGAACATATTCGCCTCATGTAATATTGTTACACCATTGTAAAACACACCTCAATACATTTTCGGTTCCGATCGCGTTGGTTCACATCATGTCTAACAGGCGGAGAGAACATTGTTCAACCAAATTGGGCTAGACCTCGCTACATCCATTTATCTCAGCAAAGGGTCCGTCGTGATGTTACTTTGTCAGATAATATAGGGGCCTTAGTGAGTAAGGATGTACGCCAACCCAATTAAACTTACACATTATATATTTTTATAATTCTCTGAGAGCAGAAATCAATGACAATCGGCAAATCCGGCCAACAATAAAACAGTGATAATTATATGACCATGTTCGACCACCTATCATTAATAGGACTTCTGTTATCAGCAACAATCGATATTGCAACATTAAAAAAAGTGCGAGCATGATGGCGTTTAATTTGACATTTATGACCGAATAGAAAAGCCCGAGGTTCTCACCAACAGTATCTCGAGATAGTGAAACGTATTTTTGTTTAGACATTTCTTATCACCAGTCTTGACTCTCATACTGACTTTCGAAACTACGCAAATGGTGGTCTTTAATCTAGAGTTGTGTTTGACAAAGGTGTAACGCCTTTATAAGGTTTGACAATGTATAGCTGTATGATTCGTTCGGTTTTGTTCGCTCCATTTCTGTTTGATACGATACGGTGAGGCTAAATTTAAATGTATGCCTACATGTCAGAAGAATTATATGTAGAGATATGTTGCTTTGAATTCTCACATAGCACTATAGGGTTAGAGCTAGACCTCACAACATCCATTTATATCAACAAAGGGACGGTCGTGATGCAACAAATTTTATATTTTCGTGATAAAGATATGCTGCTTTGAGTTTACACATTGTATTAGTACGCGCTGATGACTCCTTAGGGCCATACTATACACGTATTTATGTTCGTTTTATATGACAAACGTTATCGTACCGTACCGTTATATAGACCTTGCAACATTCATTGTATAAATAGCTGTCACGTCACGAACACAGACCTCTATACTAAGGGGGTTCACTAGCAATACTTTGCTTTTTCTACACATACGCGACGGTAAAGGGGCGAAATATAGTTCCGAATTTAAATACTATTAAATCAAAGTATTTCAAGAAAAAAAGGTGACATGGTGTAAATATAATATATACAGTGTAGTTTGTTTACCATTTTACAGGAGTATTCGCTTTTATCATATGTATCATTGTTCCGAAGGTGGACACGGACACAGAACGGATTTGAAATTTTTCCGTGGGTGGTAAACCGAAAAGCAGTGTCATTAACCAGAATACCTTACGCGAACGTACACTGGTCATTTTTGATCGATGAGTATACAATGTACACCATTAGGAGACTCGCGATGCTATGACATGTTCATGCTCGCTATCTTGAGATATTTTGCTGTGATGGTTTTCGGGACATTGCCCTCACAGACATTCTCAGGGGAAGTGTTTATAGGGACAGCATTTTACGGCGACAGGAGGTAAGGAAATAGAAGATCAACTGCAGACATCGGTCTTCGTCCGTGGAAACGTTCAAACATGCAGCTTGTTGTGGTGACAGTCAATCTGGGAACATAAGCTTACAGAACTACAGATATCGGCCGTTCAGACTCTACATTTAACGGTATTCCCAAACGTTTGTGGATACATGTTCCTAGATGGTTTGTTCACACAATAGTATTTTGTTTAGATCGGTTGTTCTGACTTTACCCAAACTGTTGTGAACACGCACAGCGTTCCTAGATTTTTTTTTCATTTTTATACACACTTGTGTTTTGTTAATTATCTTATCCTTTCATAAGACTTCGCAACTTTGAAACAATCCCCCCTTTGGAACAACTCTTATGTCGGTTTTCTCGACGGATGTACATAAATATCTCTTTTTTACGTGCACTGCAAAGCGAGACATTAATGATATAAATACAATACAAATGTCAAATGTATTATAATAAGTATTCTAAAACTCCCCCTGACGACAAAAAAAATAACCTAGTAAATGTATTCTCTATATCGCGGTTCTAGACAGTAATACACTAATACATAATACTTTGGAAGAACAATCTAGCGCAATGTTCAGTTTAGGTTGTAACATAGTTGGAATGGTCCTGACGGGGGTCCAGTCAAGTGTCATTTATTTGATCTCCCAGGACTTTTGTTTAATCCTTGGAAGATACGTTGACACATAATGTAATCGTGAGCAATGCAGTCATTGATACTATCTTGCATCAAACGCATTGAAAAATTCCTGAGCATGTAGACTCAATAAAAGTTGAATCATGCGCAACAAAGAATTCATGTATGGCAATAGTTGCGCGCGCAACATCGATCAGTACCGGTAATCCATACGTCCCAGAGGAATGATACGGTCTGATATTGTTACTATTCAATGTAATGTGAAACTTCGAATAAATATTTCATACATTTCGTAATTGATGTAGAGATAACATTATTTGG
>CM051033.1:64421264-64441264 GCA_027627225.1 Congeria kusceri
ATGTCTGGATTGTTTAAGTGATTCCAATATCCCAAATGGTTTCCATAGAAACAGACATAAAATAACGGCGACATCTGAGAAAATGGAAACAAATTAAGTTTCCTTTACTTGGAAAAATAATCATCACAGAAATATAAATGCTAATTGACAATTATAACATCGACTCAAGCTACGAACAAAATACATGTTCGTCATTTGACGCTTTAGACAAGAACATAGACAATCGCTATAAAACATTATTATTTATCAACGAAAATAATTTTAGTGTTTTAACTTTTTAACAAGTTTAATTAACTGATGTTTTTACAAAATGTTTTAGTGAAAATACAGCATTTAGTCCAGCTTGTATTTATATGTATATACCGATAATTAATTGTAACTTACGATAGATGTTGCCACGCCATACATTCAATGACGTCCTATGCCGATTTACTAACACTATATAAAAGTAAACAAAATTTTTGTTTTCTTTCTTTTTGGCTTACATATACATAAATTTCAATAAATTTCAATTTGTGTAAACTGTTAGAGAATCTATAGCCAATGATACAATTCCGCACCTAATGCAGAGTGTCGGTGGCAGTTTCTATAAAGCATAGACAGTTGAATCACATAGCATACTTGGAGTCAAATCAGACTTTCAAATAAGCGTCCTAGGAGAACATTTCTGTAAAACCCTATTTGTGCTGATCAAAATTTGCAGCAATTAATTTGTACTGGTCTTGTAAACTGAAAGGATTCAATGCTTAGCAAACGACGGACTATAGTTGAAAAAGCTCACTGCTGACTGTTGTCCGTCTTTTTGATGCAACTAGAAAATTGGAAAGGGTCGTCATCAAATGTTTTCAAAACTTTTGACCCAACCCTTTTGCTTTGTGGAATTAAATGTTTGAAACAATGCGATAACAATATTTTGCTATCATTGTACATATTTTATCAAGTATGTTCAACATGTAAACTAAAAACAATGAAGAGCCAAATAGGCCACAAATGGCAATCATATGCGCAGTAATTTTAAATAACTTTTGCCTACACTGTCCATGTTTCGTCAATGTACGTTCACAGTAACATAAATACAAATATCAAGAGAAAAATCTTGATCAAAATCACTTCGATTCCAATAATGTTCATTTAGTTAATGTACTATATAATATTTTCAAGGATGGAAAATTCCCCTCGTCCTGACCCGCATGTTACTGTATTTTACATATAATACTTAATGATAATAATAATGATAAAAGCGTTATTGATTTGGTGGGAACAATACAAGCTTCAATGGAAAAGGCTGATTCAAGCCGCGGATTTTTTCTATTCACCAAAAATCTCACTTTCCAACGTTTCATTTCGTTTCCTTTGTATATTGTATTATGTTTCAAATTCAACCACTGATTTGATTAATTTTATCCAACTGAGTGAATTCAAAATCAATGGACGTTTTTTTAATCATCACGTATTACAAAGATTTGAAGAAAGCAAACGGCATAGCTGATATGTGAATAGTGTGTATAATTCTGGTCAACAATAGGCGTTTTGTAAAGAATCGACTGTAGAATCCCATGGCATGCAGGGAACCAATCTGAATTTCAGATTTACCTCTCTCGAGAGGATTCTGTAAACCGCAATTTGTATTCGTCTTGTAATATGAAAGGATTCGTCTAGCACAAATTCAGATCGCTAAATGCCAACTCGGTGCAAATCTACGTTTTCTTGCAAATGTTCAATTCAGCATTTTAACCATAATACTACTTTCGTTTCACGAACTATGCATTTTGTGATATTGGTAACGTGATAGATTTTGTTGCTATTGTATATTTAAGCCAAAATGTTCTCTTCAGAAATTCCGTATTTAATTCTCAAATACAAGTAACCTAAGCAGTAATTCAAACTTAAACGAATGGTTCAAAGCACTAGGATTGTAAAGTGTGCCCATAAGTTATTGCAGGTCAAAAATACTAGATTTCCTTCTTTGTCGTGTTAGAATGTTATATTGAACTCCGGTCCCCTATTATGAATGCCGTTACAATGCATATAGAAATATAATTAGCACATGCCGTTACAATTCATATAAAAATATAATTAGCACATTCTAAAATGATACAGAACTGTGAAGAGTGCAATATGGCAATTCCATGGTAACAATGGTTATTCAAGCTTTTACCGAGATTTTGTTAAAGAATTCATTTCAAGAAAAATTATTACCACGTGCTCTTTTTTTCTACACCAGTTAATCATATATCCAAGTAAAATGATCAGATAAATCACTCAGTTGTTAAGTTTATTACTGGCATGTGTTGAAGCGTCCTATATGTAAATGTCTTCTCTGCCGATGTCTACCACTGTATTTGCATTTTTCGCGCACATATTACCCCGTGAAAGTACAGACTCTATATAGCAACCTATAGGTATGTACAAGCCAAATCGATCGGTTAGCAATATGCTTTCACAGTATTGTCGGAATCGAATAATGAACAGTAACGAGGGTTTTTCTATCTTCCTGTTTCTCGATTTGGATCAATAGTAATTTAACCTTTAAAGCGTTACATTGTGTTATACTGCTATTAATGGGAACATGAATGGACGGTTTCGTGTATCTGCCATAGCGGTTAAGTTATACATTTAGAATTTCGTAAATCCATTCAATACAATACACCAAAAAAATGTTTAGATAAAATGATACAAATTGAAGAGTATTCCCAATAACGAAACAAGACAAATCGTGTGTTCATATACCACAGGTGCGTTCACGTATGGTAACACTATTTATTATATTCCATCATGTCAGATAAGATGATTTAAGGCAATAACAGTGAAAAAAGTGTCACCATAAATGAATAAAGTAAGATGACAAATATGAAAAAATGTGAGAAACAACGGTGGAGCGATTTCATAATCCATTTAGAGAATTAGTGACGTAAGTGTTATTCATATGAATACCCATGTTATTTCTTTATGTATAATGTTTATATTTAAATAAAAGCCATAGGAGATAAAATAACACGCTATATACGGTAATTAATATCATCGAAATATATTTGAATAATGACAACTAGGTGAGATAATAATTTCACATAGACAGATTTGATAAACCTTTTGCATTTTGGCATAGCGCATTGCGACATACATATCTGGGTCCATAGCCAAAAAGCTTCTAAGTAGAAACTGAAGTTAATTTCTTAAAAGTCTTAAAATTCTTAACTCTGTGGTTGGTCTAAATAAAGTTTGTTTTGCATTGTGAAATATTCGTAAAAAGTATCAGAAGCTGATTGTTATTATACCGTGTTTTACATATAAAGTATTGATTTAAACGATGAAACTTTAACTCGAATTTTTCACTTTAATATGACTTAAGTTATGATTTTCCTTGCTAGCTTTGGTGGATATGACCCCTGGAACAAAAATCATTGCACAAGCATGGAGACGTTTCTAAAGCTACATTGAACATCGCGGTCAATAAAGGCGCTCTTAAATTGAAAAACAGAAAAAGATCCAATTTGCAGGCTGAAAGACAATTGAATATTGGGAAATGCTGCTGAGTATGATGGATCTTAATTGATAATCTAAGAAGATGGCGACTATTGATAGCTCTTAACGGATACAGTGGAATAAGTTAAAATGTGAAAACTCGCAATCTAGAAGTCTGCGGCTAGTCATTTAATGTTTATTTTATCTAAAATGTTTTAATCTGTTAAAGAATCAATAGACGCTTCTTTTTGTCAAATATAAATTTCAAAAAAGAAACTGGTATGTGACATTTTCACTTAAATATGAATGACGTTAAGATATGCCTTTGGTACTTTATGGATATAACCCCTGGGCCATAGCCACAAAGCTCCTAAGGAAAATCCTAACCCCTGGGCCATATCCACAAAGCTCCTAAGGAAAATCCTAACCCCTGGGCCATATCCACAAAGCTTCTAAGGAAAATCCTAACCCCTGGGCCATATCCACAAAGCTCCTAAGGAAAATCCTAACCCATGGGCCATATCCACAAAGCTCATAAGGAAAATCCTAACCCCTGGGCCATATCCACAAAGCTCCTAAGGAAAATCCTAACCCCTGGGCCATATCCACAAAGCTCGTAAGGAAAATCCTAACCCCTGGGCCATATCCACAATGCTCCTAAAGAAAATCCTAACCCCTGGGCCATATCCACAAAGCTCCTAAGGAAAATCCTAACCCCTGGACCATATCCACAAAGCTCCTAAGGAAAATCCTAACCCCTGGGCCATATCCAAAGCTCCTAAGGAAAATCCTAACCCATGGGCCATATCCACAAAGCTCCTAATGAAAATCCTAACCCCTGGGCCATATCCACAAAGCTCCTAAGGAAAATCCTAACCCCTGGGCCATATCCACAAAGCTCCTAAGGACAATCCTAACCCCTGGGCCATATCCACAAAGCTCCTAAGGAAAATCCTAACTCCTGGGCCATATCCACAAAGCTCCTAAGGAAAATCTTACTTTGAGTCATATTTAAGTGAACATTTCAAAGAACCTTCTCATTGTTAGAAGCATCTTTTGATTATTAACTAGATTAAAACCATCTTAGACAAAATAAAGTTTAAATGAACCAGTCACAGACTTTAGGAATTGTATGATTTTAAGAAGGTGGCTTTCTGGATACGGACCCTCTCCCTGGTTAGAAACATACACACACAGTTTACGACTTTTAAAAGGTGACCTTTCATAAATAAACGGGATCAAATCATTGTAACTAACGCGAGTTCATTCAATCTTAAACCTACGATGATCACTTGTTGCTAAAGTGCTCGGAATCGATTTTACTCAATCTGCGAACGATTCAGCGTTTGATATTGAAGCCCAGCGTATTGTTCACACTAAATCAATAACGCTACGGTATAATTTATTTTACAAGAAATAGTCATCTATCGCAGAATTTATTACATGTGTAGTGTGATTATTGTTTTTTTGTTCACCATCATCATCATTTTTGAAGCATTATACTTTGAAAACGTTGAGAAATAATAATAAGAACAATTTGCGTGTATCATAGTATCTCATCCCAAACGTCGGTAACAATTCTGATCTAGAGGATGGTGAACCATGTGTTGTAAATCGTTATATTGATTGGAAAGTTAAAACAATAACATTCCGGTTTGATGGTGCATATATTCCTTACAGTGTATATCACACTGAGACATAAATGACAATTTTATTTACTTTTTGTTGTTGTTGCTCCTGCGGTTGGTATTGTTGTTGCTGCTGCTGTCAGTGATGATAAGAATGTTGATGATGGCAATGATTATGAGGAGAAGGGCGATAGCGACAATGGTGTGGATAACAATGATGATGATGAAGAGGAGGAGGAGGAGGACGAGAGGATGGTGAGGATAATGATGACTATGATGATGATATTGTTGTTGTTGTTGATGATGAAGATAATGATGAGGGTGATGGTGACGATGAAGAAAACTATGAGAATTATGACGATGATGACAATGAGTAAGGTAAAGACGATGACGACGATGATGAAGATGATGATGATGACTTTTTCGTTAATCTAAACAACCGTACCCATAGCTAACCTCAGATTTTGAAATCCAACAGAAATGAATTTCACTGAACACACCTCCAGAATACAGAAAACCACTTAAAATTACGTCCTGAATATCACCGTATCACCAAGCCGAATAATCTCTTCCCAGAATTCAAACTCACACACCTACACGCCGCGTGCGATACACCGCTTCTCGACACTGTAACTGTATGGGGAATCCTAGCGCTCACATATCTTCTACCAGCGAACAAGTCGTTGCTATAACAAATAGTTCTGGAAATCAGATCCGGCGTTTGCAATAGGCGACACGTCTGTGACAGAGAGAGAGTTCCGGGACCTGATATTGACAATATTGCCACCAGTTGCGCATTGTGTTAATAGCTTTAGATATGACCTGCGTGGAGAAGCGGCGAGAAAGGCACCGAGAATCTGTGAAATGTATCTCAGATTGATTTCTCTGTGAAGAACATTTTTACATTTTTAGTTTTGTTTTCAAGTAAGTAGAACATTGACTTTTTCTGATAATTCTGGCGCATTTATATGTTGCTTGTACGTGTATATTTGATTTGCCTGATAACATATATATGCTCTAAAAGAATGCCGAGAACTTGTTTCAATGCAATACATATTTTTTGGCAAATTACGATCAACAAGCAATTATAGAACTTGAAACTTGATTTTACAGTGCTACAGCATTTTGTTAACCCCTTAGCAATACTATTCAACAATGGCTTATGTTGTTCGTTTTTCGCATATAATACTATAATGACAACATCCACGAATTTCCAGCATATTTGTAGCATCGATATACTATATAATAAAATGCATCAACAGTATAATAATGTAGGATTAACTGTTCTTATTTTCAATTATCAACAAATTGTTTTCATGAGATTCTTAGTCTTTATTTCATTCTGTTCTGTTTAATAAACGTTTGTAGAAGTTCATTCATACTAAGCAATATAGTATATTATTGTACTGTAGATATCAGATAATTCTAATTCAATAACAATGCTTGAAATATGTCATGAATATGGTATAGATGTCTAACACAATGCCCAAAGAACTTTATGTAAATGATTCGTCATTTGTTGGTATGTACGCGTATCCATGGTAGCCACCGCGCCGTATATGCGTTGTCTGTCACGTTCATATTTAAATTGCGGGGAAATAGTAACTTTATCATATAACCATCATTATATAATTATGATTACATATGTTATAAAGAGAATCACGGTATTAGAGTTGGCATAATCCGAATACAGAACGGTAACGTCAACATAACATGTTTAGTTTAAGTGTTACATCTTTTTCACTTTTTACCAAATTTTAGACCTGCTTTGATTTAGAACAAATCGAATATAAAACGCAATAAATTCCGATTTAATCAGCTTGAACGTTATACTTCAAACTCACAAATGTTCCGTATGTACCAATATGTTCTCATTCAACGCTACCATTGGACACGCACACTTTATTACTCTAACACACCATTGTCATTTACAGCCTCGGGTCGTTTGATTTTCCTGTACAACACTCAGCCGGTGTGCGAATTTATCAGATATCGACAGAGTGTTGCATCGCACCTAGATGCAATATGGTTGTTAGTCACGTAATTCTATCGACAGAAACGTACATTATTTTTCAGTCTCTGTGCTAGTTGCCTCCCTTAAGTGTGCACTACAAAGTACTCGTTATTGATTATTACACGCCTGGGGATCATTGAGACCATAACAAGCGGGTTATGTGTACAAATTGTCACAATGCATCTTCTGTTAGGGTGCCTATATCGAACAAGAAAAGATGCAGTAGGCGATAAGTAGCTTTCGCTTTTTGACAGCTTGAACGATAGCTACTTTTCGTTTTTTGGGAACTTGAATTTATGAATGAATTTTAAAAGCATGAATTAAAAAATCGGGCATTACTTTTCGATATTGACATAATAACGAAAGATGCAGTATGGTCGTATTGATTCCGCGGTATGTATTAATGGAAACAGCGTTGGTTGTTACAGAAATATAAGCAACAAAAAACATGTATAGTGTCTTAGTCTCCACATTTCAGACTTTTGAAAGAAAATGGCTGGAGAGAATATTGTTATAAATTGCAAATACGTCTTTTCACAAATATAACCGGAATATGTATCGTCTCGAAGTGGTTACTTCCATTGCTCTAATAATAACAAACCCGTTTAACAAATTAGCCGTCCAGATTCATTTCAGGTGAAATTTGTGGAGGCAGTGGTTCTTTTCGGCTACGTCGAAATATATCCCAAGATTTCCTAGATAACTTTTAACACACATGTGAGGCAATAATAGGATTACTTTCGTAACTTAAACCAATTCGTTCTTCACTCTTCACGCTTGATCATAGTTACTTTTCTGTGACGAGGGCGATCGATTCCGGTTCTTAAACCTCCATGAAATTAGCACAATCCAAAATGAAAGCTAATTTCTTATATTGTTTATGTTAAATTGCACAGCAAGTCAACATATGATCTGGGGAAAACTTGATTCTGTAATAAACGTGATTGTATTTATTCGTTTGTCTTTCATGTGCTTATGTACAATATGCTTACTTACCTTAATGTTCGCAGTATATTAGCGTGACTGAGAATGCATTGTTTTTACAAATAAAGTAACATACACACCAAATTATCAACTATGTTGGAAAATATTGCGTTTCCAGGATTTATTATACACTAAAGCTACACACATTGCAATACGTTGTCGCTACAGAAAATATCGACTAGAGCATATGGTAAGTAGTAATATCTACCAATAAACATGTCAAAAACGTAACAAGTGATAAAAATAGTATAACCGCTTACTTAATTAGTACTCAAAATTTAAACACAATACAAATACACATCCTATGGAGTGAAACGCTAATAATAAAAACGATAAAGACTGCATTATAATTACATATACAGAGTGGACAAGCATAAACGACAACTCTTTATTGTTTCAACACAAGGAATTATCGTAGTAGTCTCCCTTGTGGCGAATTCTAAACACAGTTTGGTTCTCAAAATTATTATAAAATTAGTCTTCAGTATTCACTGTTTGTTGAATTAATAATTCAACTCTACGTGGAATTCATCTAAACATAAATATTTCTATCGCTATAGACAATACATGTTAACGGTTTTTAGCCGGTTTTATCTGCCATCCGTCAGTCAATTCCAAGGTGCTAAAGAAACAAGTATTGATTAAAACTGATAAAGACCTGAAAAAATATACGCGCTTCTGTAAACAGAATAAAAAAAACAATCGAAAAACAAAATCAAATTAAATTTTCATGACTCGCTGACGCATCTCAACCACTAAATATAGTTGTCATCATTTTGTAGCCCAGAAGTCTGCTTTGTGATACGACCACTGAACCTAAAAGCGACAATGTTAACACTACAGGTGACTAAAGCAGTGTCACCAAATCATAAGTATCGAATAGAAACTGGCAGACTTAATTATATACAAAGAGAAAATATGTCATATCTGTATTGCCTAGATAGATGTAATATATCTGTAATATAATGAGCAATTTGTATCCGAAAATTAGCGTGTTTTTTATATCTGTAAATTGTTATATGCATACAATGAAAATAATACACCTGTATGAATACCCTTTTATACTGAAATTGTAATGCATTAATCAAACAATATTAAATATGTTATTATTTATTAATGTTGCACAGAACTTAAATAATAGTTCGATGTCTTATGATATGATCTGTATTATGATCCAGAGGCCTTCAATTATAGAATCAGTTCAGTTCTGTTATCAATAATACACATATTTATGAAATTAAAAAACAACAACAACACCATGCAATTTACGAAGTAGCATCTTAAAATTGTATATATTTCTAAAATAAAGTTTGTCTGTGTGAAGATTCAATGAGTTTGTGTATATTTTAACTTAACAAGAATTGTCAATGTGAACAGCGAACACGTCCCTTTAATGACTCGAATACACATACATTAAATAGTATACTACATTATAATGTTAAATAGCTGAAATGTGAACAAGTCATTTTAATGCCTCGGATTCACATATAGTAATCTACATCATAATATTAAATAGCTTAAATGTGAACAAGTCCCTTTAATGCCTCGGATTCACATATAGTAATCTACATCATAATGTTAAATTGCATTAAATGTGAACAAGTCCCTTTAATGCCTCGGATTCACATATAGTAATCTACATAATAATGTTAAATAGCTTAAATATTAACAAGTCCCTTTAATGCCTCGGATTCACATATAATAATCTACATCATAATGTTAAATAGCTTAGATATGAACAAGTTCCTTTAATACTCCGGATTCACATATAGTAATCTACATATTAATGTTAAATATCTTTAATGCCCCTTTAATGCCTCGAATTCACATCTAATGTTATACATACTATCGTTAAATAGCTTAAATGTGAACAAGTCCCTTTAATGCATCGGATTCACGGATAGTAATCTACATCATAATGTTCAATAGTTTAGATATGAAAAAGTTCCTTTAATACTCCGGATTCACATATAGTAATGTACATAATAATGTTAAATAGCTTTAATGCCCCTTTAATGCATCGAATTCACATCTAATGTTATACATAATATCGTTAAATAGCTTAAATGTGAACAAGTCCCTTTAATGCCTCGGATTCACATGTAGTAATCTACATAATACATTCAAATAGCTCTGATATAACTACAAATAACTGTGAACAAGGCAATTTAATGCATCGGATTCACATATAGTGTTATAAATAATAAATAAATAATGTAAAATAGATCAACTGTGAACAAGTTATCATAGGCGGCTTTACAAGGGAGCGGAAGCGGCGTACTCCCCTTCGAAAATTGCTTAAGATTCGAAATTTTAAACCTTACAATAACTCAGAATAACTTAGACATACGCTCTTTCGAGAAATGTTTTAAATGTATCAGCTTTCCTATGACGTTATCTGCACAGAGGCCTAGTGCAGAATCGCTTTGCCAAAGCTAAATACTATTACACCGCACAATTTAACTGTCGGTATTTTGCGAAGTATATTCTTTATTCACGTATACGTAAATATTGACAGTTACAAAATGTTCCGACCCTTTAAACTCCACCTCCGGCACCCGCGCCTGGTGACTTACCTCGCTGCAAGCCGGCAGTTCCGCACGACGTCTCGATGCTTGGACCCCTGACCTGTGGAACGCATCTTGACCAGAGTCCCTCCTCTGTACTGAGCGTGGACCCTGAAGGTGAAGACAATGTCATGGATGAATCAAGCCCAAATTTACCTTAATACGGACTTACGTGAAGCAAAAGTGCAACTGATTGATGTATATTTAAACCAGTTTAAGCCATCTCCTGCTTTTCATTGTATATCCTGGTGCAGCTTGATTGTCATATATATATATATATATATCCTGGTGCAGCTTGATTGTCACATATATATATATATATCCTGGTGCAGCTTGATTGTCATATATATATATATAATGTATCTGAATTGAACATTTTCGAATACATGAATGACGCAAATTTACTTTAAAATATACCTATCTAAAGTGAAGGTGACAACACGAATTAACGACACGTGTTAACCAATTTAAAATGATTCATCTGAATGTAATAAAAAATGAATGAATGAACTTTTTTTTTTTATGTCAATTTGCCAATCTGTGAATAGGTCCCTTTAAACATAAAAAATACGGTCGTTGTGCCTCTTAAATGTTTCCAGTACGTAGGGAGATAATTTTGTTAAATATTTAGTAACCATTTGTTGAAATTATATTGACATGAAATTTACGGTCGAACAGTCCCTTTAATGTTCGATGACGTCAATATGCATGGCTGTTACAGCATTATTGCCGAGCTGGGATGATATATTAATGGAGCGAACCCACGACTTATATGCATGGCTGTTACAGCATTATTGCCGAGCTGGGATGATATATTAATGGAGCGAACCCACGACTTATATGCATGGCTGTTACAGCATTATTGCCGAGCTGGGATGATATATTAATGGAGCGAACCCACGACTTATATGCATGGCTGTTACAGCATTATTGCCGAGCTGGGATGATATATTAATGGAGCGAACCCACGACTTATATGCATGGCTGTTACAGCATTATTGCCGAGCTGGGATGATATATTAATGGAGCGAACCCACGACTTATATGCATGGCTGTTACAGCATTATTGCCGAGCTGGGATGATATATTAATGGAGCGAACCCACGACTTATATGCATGGCTGTTACAGCATTATTGCCGAGCTGGGATGATATATTAATGGAGCGAACCCACGACTTATATGCATGGCTGTTACAGCATTATTGCCGAGCTGGGATGATATATTAATGGAGCGAACCCACGACTTATATGCATGGCTGTTACAGCATTATTGCCGAGCTGGGATGATATATTAATGGAGCGAACCCACGACTTATATTTGAAAGCCGATATCACTTTTGTCGAAACGCCAATTTTGGAGTCCAAGTTAGTATTGTTGAAAGTACATTTTGCGTAGAACTTATGTATTTTCTAAGGAATTTATTAAATGAAGAATATAATGTAATTGCAAACTACAACACAACTATGAAACAATAAAGACAATACGATATAAACGAATAATATCCATTTAAACACATCACTGTCATATTACAGCGAATTCCTTTTAAAAGCGGTTAAAAGGTATGGAGAGGACAAGCTTTGTGGCCGACAGACAACCGGACGAACGTATTTACATACACACTAAACTTCATGGGGCGTTTAGTGATTCGGGGAGGCTTACAATCTACTTTCGGCAAAAATGACCAGTATTAATCAACAAAAGTAGCTTAGTGTTTAATACCTCAGACACCAGATTCGGTCGGGCAATAGGCACTGTTATTCAATGGAGTCAAAGCGATAACTGTTTATAGCTTTACAAAGGTGTCTGTTTGTTTATTCTAAATAAAATTTTATATCGGGAGTAACTGGCTGTTCCGGCAGAAACTGTGTTTCCTAATTAAGTATTTAAATGATATGTCAATATTGTCGGGTTCACGGTGGATAAGCAAAACGGATTCTATACGAACAAATAAGCGTTGCCCGGCTTCTATACGAACAGGCAACGGATTCTACATGGTGAAAACAACACATCGACGCGGCTACGGACGACAAAGAAGCACAAGAAACCAACACATGCATGTAAGTTATCATAATGAAGTGTTTCACGGAACACTATGATATATAATGATTTAATATATGTGATCTTCGTTGCCCGAAAAGCTGTATGTAGCCCAAACTAAGCAAAACAAATAACCCAGTAGCAGTTGCAGGACTTGCACTTAGTAAACGTATGCGAAAAATGTATTGTTTTTAAACCTTTCTTCCGCATTGTTTTGGGATATAATCGTTCTAAATCAGCAATACTAAATCGGCATTATACTGAAATCATGTTAATTGCCCTAAAATGGGTGTTTTGACGTTTGTTCCTAGCAACGAATGCAACGGATAATATACGATCATTTGAAATGTATAGAAATAATGGCACCGGATATCGCACGTACCACCACTATTACTACTACACTCTTGATGATGGTTCAATTTTTATTTTAAAAGTTCGATGCAAAAGTTCATTTATAGAGATTTAAATTCATATAGTCATAAGGCCAATAATAAGTATTTATTTTTATTAAATTAATGTCTGATCCTGTCCAAAACTGTTGATGTTTGGCTGAAAATTGGATCGGCTGACAAAACATGTACATTTGCAATTCAAGGACTTATCCTGGATTCAAGCTTCATACAAACAGTTTGTGTTAACAGTGTGATTAATTCATATTTAATGACAACCGGCATTTAAAAGTACTTGGAAAAATCCAGAAACAATAAAAAAAACATCAACTGTATACATGTATTTATAAGAGCTGATAATTTATTTACAAAACTCACTGAAACTCTGAAGTCCATATTAATCTGTTATGTGCCTGTCATAATTTATTATATTAAAATTATAGCGTAATGTCTGTCTAATATTAAATCGTATTTATTTTGAAATAAATTTTAAGTTCAATTATGTGAATAAGATTATTTATTAAAGAAAAAAAACAAAATGTAATTGTGTTCATGTACATATTTTATATTTGTGTGTGTAGCATACTTTGACCAAAATATGTTAGTTATTTAAGCCTCAGTCACTCATTCCCGATTGTTACTGCCGTTCTTGAGCCGACATTGTCCGGAATCAAATACGTCAAAAGTTGGGACAATATTCTAAGATTCCGGGCTCGAAATTCAATTAGTGATCATAAGATAGAATATGCCCCGACAGCGTCCAGACAGCGTTTTGACAGAGTCCCGACAGCGTCCTGACAGCGTCCCGATCGTCCCGAATGCGATCCGACAGTAAACCGACAGCCATAATCGGGAATGTGAATGAGGCTTTAACGAGCCCGCCTGGCGAGATTAAATAATTAACAAATTGAGGTCAAAGGGTGCTACAAGTGATTTATACGATATTTACCAATCACATCGCAACTTTCTACGATGCCGGTACCATGGGCAGTCCCTGGACGTCAAGTGGTTTCTGACATGCTTGACATCTGTGTCGTTTCCAAATTTAGCGCGGTCGAAAGGTCACGTGATGCAATCCGAATGTGCAAGCTTACCGTACAATACGAAGCATGGGTATAAATTACAGCTAAATTTCAATATACCGCACGATACTTATTTCACGATAAGCTTGCACATTTGGCTCCGCCCACCAGTTACCGTTCTGATATTACAGTTATTAGATACCGAAAAAAAAAAGAAAACTGTCTGTTTGAAAACTACTGACTATTGAATTTCTATGTATACAGTGCCAAATTAATATGTGCAACATTCTGTGTTAAATTTGGCGCCGAACGGGTTAAACACGTGTAGATGTACATATGTATACGAATTACACGTTTGAATCGTCCTAAAGTGTTTTCCCCATAGACTTTTAGGATCACGAAAACATGTTATCAGCATACAAATTCACACTGTTAATTATGGACTAACAAAGGCATTATAATAAGTATTAATATATTTCTCTAGGAGTGTGTGATTAAATAGACCGAGTCGTTGAAATTATTATTAGCTGTGCATACTTTGACCGAAATATATTAGTTACTTCACGAGCCCACAGGGCTAGGTTAAATAATTATCATTTTGAGGTCAAAGGGTGCTAGTCAACAAGTGTTTTATACCATACTCACCGATCACATCGCAACTTTATACGATGCCTAAAAAAACAAAGAAAACTCTCGGAAATATGGTTGAGTTTATTAAACATATTCTAAAGCATGTCATTGTTCGTAATTCAACAAGATTTGGAGTTCACATAATATACATGTATGATGCGATTCGTTAATAACCCGGTGCCGGCATCGTATATTATCCGTTGCCTACAATAACTTTTTATTTGTGCCGAAAGGAGTACAATTTACGCTTTGACAGCTTTTCAGTCCAGTCATTTCAGTAAATGTTTATTTACGTAAGAAAAACTGTTATAGATAGTATAAAAGGTTCAATATCTTCAAACGTACAGAAAATGCGACACATGATGTTCAAGTTGACGCAGTTGAGCGAAATAGATTTGACTAATTTTAAACTATCAATTTATTTTCTGGTAAAAGAACTGGGAAATATGAAGCACAAATGTGTCAGATGTTCCGTGGTAATATGATTTATTATAGAAACAACCTATATATTAATAAAAACAACAGATAACTAACGGGACGCATATTTGTTCGCATAGAATCCGTTTTGCTTATCCACCGTGGTGTAGTAGTAGTAGTGGTAGTAGTAGTAGAAGTAGTAGTAGTAGTAGTAGTAGTAGAAGAAGTAGTAGTAGTAGTAGTAGCAGCAGCAGGAGCAGTAGTAGTAGTAGTAGTAGACGTAGTAGTAGAAGTATGTGGGCGACATATGCCTGCGAAAACTGACTATGCACTCAAAAGTGCAGGTGGAGTCCCCCGAGGACTGCATTATTGATGTATACATATCACAACAGTGTTTGTGCTCGCTCGAACCTGTGTGGGCAGTGCGAAGATTGGACCTGGCGTGATAAAATCCAATAGTCACGATCGAAATACAAACATGTAATAGGACTGTTTGCCAAACGAACTAATACATTACTGACGTTAATTTTTCTGTGTAATATTTTAAATACAAATGCTATACCATTCATTAAAAACCTTAAGGTTATTTGATTTAAATGTTAAATTTATACATGACGTGTTCCACTTGTAAATACCAGGTTTCAGATTACAAAGTTTCGCAAATACAACCGTGCTGTATTAGTATTGAATGCTATTGTTTGTTTTCAACAACACACTTTAAAAAATATTATTTTCTATATACATTTTATACATGTATTACGATGCCGTACACAAACAGTTATGTTTATTAACAGCTGAGTTTTCAGTACATGTCATGCATCAAATGAAAGAAAACAAAACAATGAGGACGAAAACAACGCAAACAATAACGTTTCATTTCCAAAATGTAGATGGCGTCCGCCTTGCATAAACAACGCAAAAGGAAGTCTCGATTCTGAGCGGAGCATAATAAAAATAGTTCCAATTACAATTGCACATTATATTTCAAATCATGTTAGAATCGAAATAATTTTCGCGTTATCGTTGTTTATCTGCCAATAAACAACTCTTTGTCATTCTGATGCGTGGTTACGAAACAACTCGGACTAACGCCCTCTCCGTTTAATATCTACGCATCCGAACTCCAAATTGTTGATTCGCCGATAAACAACGATAAATCGAAAATTATTTTTTAAATCAATAATACTAAAAAGGTATCAAGAAGAAAATATGTCGCCGTAGGAATCGAAAATCGCCCTCCGGATCAAATGTCTGACGCGCTAACCAACTGGCCATAGTGACATATTTATATAATCGTGTAATACAATAAAACGAAATTGAAACAGGTGTGTCAAAAATATCGACGAATGCAACAGGTGTTACCCTAATTAAATTGTATTTATTCTATGATTTAAGTGGAAGTTGAAAAAATGCACACATGACACATTTTTGCACTGTATTTATGGATCAAGAACTGTATGAAGGTGTGTTATTCCTATTGTTCTTTTCTTTTAGGAATCTGTTACAAAAGTATTGAAAATGGTAAAATTGACTTCAATAAACTAGGGTTCGAATTCACAACGCTATTTCGTGAACACTTAAGTAAATTTCTTAAAATAAACTCCTCCTAAGTCAATTTTTGTGAAGTCAAATTTCAATTTCAATTAAGCGATTTTTATCTGGCCAGAAGTAGCATCTTGAATTTACCTGAATATACATTACATGTATACAATTCGACACTTAACATGTATTTGAAATTTTACTTAACTTTAACTTTACTTATGAGTTTTCTTTGTAGCTTGATGATGACCTACCCAGACGCAGCATTCACTACGCAGTTTAGGTAACTTATATCTTGGGTTAAGTGTTAAATTGTATACAGCTGCATTTGTTTTTTTATAAATCAACACACGTGTATATTGTTTATATTTTTGACAAGTTGTGTTAATTACGTCATTTTAAATAATATTTAGCGCTAAACTGTATCTATAATACATGAATATGGAAAAACGCATTAAAGGATGTTTCGAGAATTACCCCGGGTAACTTAATACAATTTAAGATGCTTCCTGAATACCACACCATGTTATTTTAAAATGTAAAGATATTCTTGAAAATTAATTTTAATGAGGTCAATCAAAATTTTATTTAGCGCCGAAGTGCTTCTATAATATACGGGATGACGGAGTTAAGGAAGTTTAAGAATTAGGCTTAATACAATTTACGATGCTTGGTAAATACCGTCCCTTGTTTAAAAAAGTAAAGAAATAAACACTTGCACTTACTGTGTGTGGATGGATATACAACCCAGGGGGACGTACAAATTCCGATCACTAATAGAACGGTGGCTGTCAGACTGAGCAACACTGACATATATCTTGAGCGCACGAACACCTTGTGTTCCCAGAACCGCGACAGGGTCATCAGGTTCCCTGGGGAGAGGTTGTGCAGCCCGTGGGGGTCGTGGTGGTTGTGGCGTTTCCGTTTTGATTTGTCGATAACTATGTACGATTGCATGCGTTCTTGTCGTTGGCGCTTTATGTAGTTTATTTCTTCCTCAGTGATGTACTTATTCTCTAAATCCGGGTGAACAAATATCAGACCTTCGTGACGCGCCTTTTTCACCGGCGTCGAAGCGCGTGGTTCTTTCGGTGGATTTGCCAGCTTCTCAATTTTCTTCAGGTAGGAGGCGCGCCGCTCGGCGCCCCATTTCATCCACTGCGACGTCCGTTCGGATAGAAACCTTTTCTTCGAGCGCCTGGTTGACCCTGATCGCGATCTGAAGGACCCTTGCGACGATCGGCTCTTCATTGAAGAGCTTCGTTTCTGCTGCCGGTTCCATTCGTGGTCGATCTGATCCAGACGAAGCCCCACCGTCTGCTGGGCGCTCAGCGTCTGACTCTGCCGAAAGAGGTCGTCGAAGTTTGGCCCCAACATGGCGCTCTGCATGCGCAGGGAGTCCGGCTTCTTGACGTCATCTTCTCTATAGTCAATGGGCGGCTTGTACACTCCTACTTTGAATGTGTCTGTCGGCAACTTGATCTCCTGTAACTGCTTCATCTCGCGCTCGGCTGCTTTATCCGAACCCTCTTGCGTGATAACATTTGAACTAACACCAGAAGCTAAATGACTATAAGCCGTCTGTATTATAGGGTTGGTATGTATTCCTTCGGTGGCTATATATGGCAAATTGCTACTTTTCGTTCGTTTATTTGTATGATTAATTATATTATCGGAATCGATAGTTTTCGTCCCAAACGTGGTATTACCTCCATGTAGGCTATTTGTTGTATCTTCATTAAGATCGATACCCAGGTCTTCACACGTGCTTGGTCTGGCGATACATGTAGATCGGGCCCCATTATCATTCAGTACGCTCTCTTGGGAACTAAAATTGGACGTAATAGTTTCACCGAGGCCGCTGGTTTCCGTGGAACTTTGGTTATGAAGCCGGCTCTGTTTGTCGATGGTTATCGCTCGGGGATTGCGCGGGTCTACCGAAAGAAAGTTTCCATCGTGCTGTAATAATTGTTCGGGTTTGACCGATTCACTCGACATTAATGCTAACTGAGTCGTAAAACTTGTATCCGAAATTCTTTCATCCGAATTTACGTCAAATACCACGGTTTTCTTGCGATCGGAGTCGCAGTGTGTGACTTTTAACTGCGTGTAATAGACAGGCGCCGATGTCTGACCGAAGTTAGTTTTCACTTTGATCTTTTCTTTAAATTTTGATTTATAATCCATTGCGTCCGTAGCGTCGTTTCCTTTCGAGCTGACTTCTTTCAGTTCGATAGTATTTACTTCTAAAGGAATACGCGACACACGCGAACTGTGAATGTCGTCACTTGTGTTGCCTTCGCGACCTATTGGTAATGGAAGGGTAGAGTCCGAGCTGTATTTGTGCTCGAATGTAAAGTATCTCGGCGAGGTCGGTTTCCGCGCCTGAGGTCCGTCGTCCGAATCGTCCCGGAAGTCTGTAACGTTCCACTGAAGCGCCCTCACCTTCTGCCGATATGAATAGTTCGTATCTGACACAGGCCTTGATCCGGCGCTCCCCTGTTTTGGGTACCGCGGTCGCTCACTGGGCACAAACGGAAGTTGGCGCTTCGTGCCGGGACCCACTATGTTACCTTCGGGATCAATAAGCTGTGTCCGAGGTATCGGCGACTTATTGACAGTCGTTGAGCTTTTCCCGTCTAACTGATCCAAGTCCTGTTTAACTGAACTTTCAACAGCACTCGACACATGTGTTTGTGATTCACCAATTACGGGTACATCTGTTGCACAAATATCAGATTGAAAATCCTGTTCACTGATGCGTTTCTGCCTACACAAAGCTCGCGATTTTGATCCACCACTATCAACACTCTCTGAACAATAACTGAGATTCGTCCGATCATCTGTTGTATCCGAATAATAGTCACTTTGTCGAACCGGAAGTTCATACACTTGCGTTGATGCGCAGCGAAACTTATGCACAGGTTTACGCGGGAACTTGTCGTCTGCTTGGTCTTCAGAGGACTGGGGCGTCAGCAGACGTCTGCTCTCATCCTGATTTCGCTGTTTCTGCGGAGACCGACGCATCCTGTCACAGACGGCGGAATGTGAGTGAAGAATGTGGAGCTAAGAGGGAAGGTTCTCTCTTCAGAAAGGCTTGTGTTCTGAGCAGACGACCTGCAATCAAACGTAAGCGAGTGAGTACAATAAAAAGTTAGTAAACCGGTGAGTGAATTAGTGAGTGAGTGAGTGAGTTAGTTAGTGAGTTAGTGAGTTAGTGAGTGAGTGAGTGAGTGAGTGAGGAATTACTAAACCGATTATTACGAGTCAACAGATGAGTGATCCAGTGAGAAAGGGAGGGAATGAGTGA